>JAENRU010000458.1:0-65682 GCA_016647705.1 Eucommia ulmoides | reverse complement strand
CATTTCATTTTACTCTAAAAAAGGGGGAAAATCACTCTAAAGGATGAAGCAAAGTTTAGGTGAAAACAAATGCCAAAAAGGGGGGAGGAAATTCAGGTGGCGTTTGGTTACTGTTCCCACTTTTCTGAACTCAACTGGAATGGGTTGGGTTGAATTGAATTGGTTGTTAAGAATTTTGGGAACAAATTGCGTTTGCTAACGACAATTTTTGTTTTGTGCTAAGAACAGAATGTGTTTAGTAACGATTTTATCCTAAAACTAATTTTTTTTTTTTTTTTTTTTTTTTTGTGTTTGACGGCGGCCGGAGGCGGCGGAGGTGGCCGGTGACGATCGCCGGCAGCGGCGGAAGGTCACTGGAGGTGGTCGGAGACGGCGGCAGGTGGTGGTGGTCGGTCGGCAGATGAAGACGGAAGTTGAGAACTTTGGGTTGAGTTTTTTGGACACAAAAAGACACAATTTTTTTTTTTGTTTCTGGTTTCTTTAGGATTTTGAGAATCAATTCCTATTTTTGGGTTGGGTTGGGTTGAGTTTTGTATTTGTCAAACGCGTTCCCAAAAATTAAACCCAAATTTTTGGGTTGGGTTGGGTTTGGTTAAAATTGTCAGGAAATAAAATGGACTCTTCCAAATAAAGGGAAAAATACTAAAGGATTGTTTGTCTACCATGAAAACTACATCATTTTAAACCATCGGTTTTGAACACAATGAAAGCTCTTTATCCACAGCGGCCATATGTTGGAACAAGCTCAAGCAATCAGTATGGCCTAAATCGCATCGGACGCCTAAACCTTAGAACCCTTCTGCATACAGAAAGTAAACCACCAAAAGAAAAATTAAATGCAAACCAAACAAAAACCTTAAAAAGCACGTAACCGTTTGTTGGGTTTATCCCACATCGAATGCGGAAGGGACGCTGATACCAGTATACGGTGGTCTGGGCTTCTCTCAACTCAAAAACTAGCTCATGTGGTGAGGCTTTCCCTCACCCACTTATAATTTGATCATCAGCCCCTTTCATATTTCATATGGGAGAAAACCAAGGCCGTTGGAGATATTTTAACTCCAAAGATGAATGGAGGCTCTTATCCTATGTTTGGTAGGATGGAAAAAAGTGGTAAGAAAAAATAGGTAAATGGAAAAAAGAAAAAAAAAGGGAAGACATCAATTTTCAATCGTTTGGTGTCAGGAAACCTCATCTTTCCAAACATGGGAGCAAATGTTAATGAAAAAATTGTTGAGTTCACATTATGGTATATATTTTCTAGTCACTTTTCTAAGGATAGAAAAGCAAATTACTTAAATAGCTTACTTTATATCACTCACAATTACTAAATAAAAAATACTCCCACTTTCCATCCCTCGAGAGAAAACTAAATTTCAACTTTAAATGTATCGCTCCATGCTTTCTTCCTTCCAATTGTCCATCAGAACTAAATAATTGCAGTAGTAGTAAGGTTCATTAAAATTTCAGACAATCCTCCACTTCTTTAAATCATTACTTCAGTTTCATTTTATTTCAATCAGGCAGAGACTAGAAAAAGATCATAGCTTACCCGTTGCCATATGGAGGGAAGACTGGTGCGCCAGGCATGAAAGGCCTTCGAGATCGAAGGCCCATATATGGGTTCGGTCGCCTTCCTCGAAACTGTTTCAATCTAGGGACATTGGTTCTATTAGAGTTTATTATTATTAGTATTTAGTAAGGGTATAACTGTCTTTTAATTGCTTTCTAGGTTTTTCTTTGTACTCTTATATAAGTCTCTCTTTTCATTTGTATGATTGCATTCTTGATTTCAATGATAATAAAACCCTAGCCGTCATCTCTTTTCTCTTTAAACTTTTGATGTTATTCATTAATCTTAACATGGTATCAAGAGCCTAATTTCAGCATCCTGTAGGACTATGATTGTTGATGTTCGTACAGATCTGACTTCCGCGCAATTCTGATTTGGTTTTCTCTGCAGCGAATCATCGATTTGTTCTGGTATTTGATTTTATTTCTCTGTTGCATTAGATTTGTGATTTCGTTTGTTGGTATTTGTAATGGCATCTGAAAGGGATGATTCGCTTCAGTCTATTTCTGTGAGATTGAATGAGAAATTTTTTTCATATTGGAGTTATGTGATGAAAAATTTCTTAAAGGCAAAAGGATGTGGGTTACATTAGTGGTACGCTAAGTAAACCAAAATATGCAAGGGCTGAAAATTATATAACTTTGTTAGATACTTGGGATGCAAATAATTCAAAATAATTACCTGGATTAACAACTCTGTTGAACATTCAATTGGTATGCAATTGGTGAAATATGAGTACGCCAAAGAGGTTTGGAATCATCTATCAAGACTGTACACACAGTCTAATTTTGCAAAACAATATCAGTTGGAATATGATATTCGAGCACTGAAGCAGAATGATATGAGTATCCAAGAATTCTACAATGCTATGACAGATCTCTGGGATCAATTGGCTCTGACAGAATCTGCATAATTACGAGCGTGTATTCCGTACATTGCTCGTAGGGAAGAACAACGTTTGGTTCAATTTTTTATGGCATTGTGTGATGATTTTGAAAGACTTAGTGGGACAATTTTGCACCGTAATCCACTTCCATCTGTTGATTCAGTGGTTAGTGAATTATTGGCCGAAGAGATACGCTTGAAGTCTCAATCAGACACAAGAGTTCTCAAATCAGCCAGACAATCTGTTATGGCAGTCCCTTTCAATCATCAAAACAAGTCTTATTCGAGGCTTGCCGTTGATGAATGCAGTTTCTGTAAGCATAAAGGTCATTAGAAGGCTCAATGCCCTAAACTGAATAGAACACAGCAACAACAGCAACAACCGCCTCCCTAGTGGAAATTTGACAATCGTTTTCAAAAATGTCCTTACAGGCCTCCAAAGCCTAATACTGTTGCAACTGTACCGTCGTCATCAAATTCGTTTAGTTTTGGAGAGCCCAACATCCTCTAATCCCACAATGGAGGCCCTTACTGAACAATTTCAAAAGTTCCTTGCCACACAGCCACATGCCATGTCCACTGCATCTTCAGTAGGTTTGTCACCCTCTAGCTCTTCAGGTATGGCTTTCTCCATATAGGTTCTAGATTCTGGAGCCTCTCATCATATGTCACCTGATTTATCATCATTTGCTTCTTTAAAGCTTACCTTATCTGTATCTGTTATAACTGTTGATGATACTCCGATGCCATTAGCAGGCATTGGTTATGTTGTCAAACCCCGATTATCTCTTTCAAGTGCTTATCATATTCTCAACCTTACATTGAATCTTGTTTCAGTTGGCCAATTATGTGATTCTGGTTACTCAGTTTCTTTCTCTTCTACCTCTTGTCAGGTACAGGATCCGCAATCTCAGAAGCTGATTAGGACAGGCCGTAGGCAGGGGGACTATATATACTGGATGAGCTACGAGTACCAGATGTTGCAGCTTCTGGTGTTGACTTGTCGTCTTTTCATTTGAGTTTTTCATCTTCTAGTTTTTATTTATGGCATTCTCGTCTTGGTCATGTTTCAGCATCCCAGTTTAAAATACTTAGTATCAAAAGGATCCTTAGAGGAATTTGTCAGTTTGTGATATTTCTGATTGTAGTGGTTGTAAGCTTGCAAAATTCTCTACTTTACCTTTTAATCGAAGCATTTCTTCTTCCCTTGCACCATTTGATCTGGTTCACTCTGATGTATGGGTACCTTCCCTAATTGCTACAAAAGGGGGGGTCTAGATATTATGTTTCCTTCATTGATGATCACACTCGATATTGTTGGGTTTATCTTATGAAACGTCGTTCTGAATTCTTTGATATTTTTCAAAAGTTTCGAGCTCTTATTAAGACCCAACATTCTGCTGTTATCAAATGTTTTAGATGTGATTTGGGTGGGGAGTACATTTCTAATCCTTTCACTAACTTGCTTGCTCTAGATGGAACAATTCACCAAACCTCGTGTATTGACACTCCCGAGCAAAATGGTGTCGCTGAAAGGAAACATAGACACATTGTTGAAACTGCTCATTCTCTCTTATTATCTGCCTATGTTCCTAGTGTATTTTGGGGAGAAGCGGTACTTACTGCAGTTAACCTAATTAATAAGATCCCATCTTCTCATTTTTCAGGTTTGTCTCCATTTGAAAAATTGTATGGTCACTGCTCCCAACTATTCCTCCTTAAGAGTATTTGGGTGCACTTGTTTTGTTCTTCGACCGAGAGTAGAGTGTAGTAAGTTATCTTCTCGCTCTGCTATTTATGTCTTCCTAGGTTATGGTGAGGGACAAAATGAATATCGTTGCTTTGATCCAATTGCACTAAAAACTATATGTATCCCGTCATGTTGTGTTTCTTGAGCATATACCTTTTTTCTCTATTCCTTCTAGTACACACAACTTGACAAAATCTGATCTCATTTCCATTGATCCTTTCTCTGATGAACCTTATGTTGACACTGGTAGCTCTGTAGGTATTGACACTAGTAGCTCTGCAGGTATTGATACTTCTAGTATCCCCTCCCCTCCGACGGGCTACCAAGAATCTTCTCAGATTGTGGATAATTTTCCTCGCTATCCTCAGCTCATTCGTAAGTCAACTCATATACCAGATTTTGTTTACTCTTGCTATTCACATTCTTTTACTTCATTTTTAGCCTCTATTCACTGTCTCTCTGAGCCTTTATCCTATAAAAGAGCAGTACTTGATCCTCTTTGGCAATAGGCTATGGCTGAGGAACTCTCTGCTTTATACAAGACGGATACATAGGATTTGGTACCTTTACCTCTGGGTAAAAGTCCAATTGGTTCTCGGTGGGTCTACAAAATTAAAACCAAGTCTGACAGTTCAGTTGAGCGGTACAAAGTTCGTTTGGTTGCTAAAGGATTTTCTCAGCAATATGGTATGGATTATGAGGAGACTTTTGCTCTAGTTGCAAAAATAACGACTGTTCGCACTCTTATTGCCGTTGCATCTATTCGTCAGTGGTATATTTCTCAGATGGATGTTAAAAATGTCTTCTTGAATGGCGACCTTCACGAAGAAGTTTACATGACACCTCCTTCAGGGTGTTGCTCACAAGTCTGGAGAAGTTTGCAAACTCAAGAAAGCTCTATACGGCCTTAAACAGCCTTCTCGAGCCTGGTTTGAGAAGTTCTCTACGGTAATTACTTCGCTTGGTTTTCACCCAAGTAATCATGATTCCGCTATGTTTATAAAGTGTACCACTGTCGGTCGTATTCTACTATCTTTATATGTGGATGACATAATTATTACTGGTGATGATGTTGATGGGATTGCAATTTTGAAATCAGAATTATCTCGGCAGTTTGAAATTAAGGACTTGGGGGCTTTACGCTATTTTTTGGGTATTGAAGTAGCTTTTTTTCTGAAAGGCTATCTTCTCTCTCAGTCCAAATATGCAACCGAAATTCTCGAGCGTGCTCGTCTTACTGATACTAGGACTGTTGATACTCCTCTAGAGGTGAATATTCGCTACTCACCTTCCGATGGAGCCCCCTTGTCAGATCCTACCTTATATCGTTCTATTGTTGGCAGTTTGGTCTATCTGACTATTACTCGCCCGGACATTGCTCATGCTTGTTCATATCGTTAGTCAATTTGTCACTTCTCCTACTACAGTTCATTGGGCTGTTGTTCTTTGTATCCTTCGGTATCTTCGGGGTACCCTCTTTCAAAGTCTCTTACTTCCATCGACCTCGTCTTTGGAGCTACATACTTATTCTGATGCTGATTGAGCTAGTAATCCCACAGATCGCAACTCTGTTACAGGTTTTTGTGTATTTTTGGGTGATTCCCTTATTTCATGGAAGAGCAAGAAGCAAGCTGTTGTTTATAAATCTTCCAAAGAAGCTGAGTATCGTGCGATGGCATCCACTACTACTGAAATAGTTTGGTTGCATTGGTTACTTACAGATATGGGTGTTTCTCTTTCTCATCCCACTCTCATGTATTGTGATAACAAGAGTGCTATTCAAATTGCTCACAATTCAGTCTTTCATGAACGGACCAAGCACATTGAGATCGATTGTCATCTCACTCGTCATCATCTTCATCATGGGACCATTACTTTGCCTTTTGTGTATCCTCCATGCAAATTGCAGACTTGTTCACCAAGTCGCATTCTATTTTGCGCTTTCATTTTTTGGTTGGCAAACTCTCGATGCTACTTGCAGCAACATCGTGAGTTTGAGAAGGGATATTAGAGTTTATTATTATTAGTATTTAGTAAAGGTATAACTGACTTTTAATTGATTTCTAAGGTTTTCCTTTGTACTCTTATATAAGTCTCTCTTTTCATTTGTATGATTGCATTCTTGATTTCAATGATAATAAAACCCTAGCCGTCATCTCTTTTCTCTTTAAACTTTTGATGTTATTCATTAATCTTAACACTCTTGGCAGCCACCTGCACAGCCATTAAAAAAATAGATAAATAATATGGAATTATGAAATAATCAACTTCATAACCCAATAGACTTAGGGTGCCTGTATAGGTCTGAGTCGCCTATGTTTACGAGCTTGAAAAAATTGTGAACAGCCCAAAAATGGAAAAAGCCAACCGGGAAGTCATCATGTAGGAGACCCAAACTCTTAAAGTAAATTTCTTGCGCTTCTCTCTCTCTCTCTAGCTCTCTATTCCGGCCATGTCATCAGCGACGGGGATGATTTCCGCCGAAACGTCATCGGAGGCAGAGGCAAGTTCATCGACGGGCAATGCTACGGTTGGGAATATTGAGCTTCAACGTCATCGAACCATACGCGACTTGGTGAAGGAGGAGATCGCGAACCGGAGCCTCCAGAACCCTAATATCCGGCTGCGGTTGGTGATATTGGGCATCAACATCAACGAACCAAACTCGATTTGGTGCAGGAAAATATCGCGAACCGGAGACTCCAGAACCCTAACATTCAGACTCGCTCTCTCTCTTTCTCCCCCACATACACAATCACTCACACACACATACACAAACACACACACAGACATCCACCCACAAATGCCACACTGGTGTTCTCTCTGAGATAGAAAATGGTGGGTTGTTTTGGGGTGGGGTAGGTTAGAGCAAGTATTTAGTGGCTTTTGGGGTGGCCTAGAGTGGGGTGGGTTTGAGCAAGTATTCAGTGAATTTAAGTGCGTTTGGTTATTTAATTAAAATTATTTAAGTGGATTTAAATTATTGGGTTATTTCATTGAGTGGGTAATAATTATAAATGGACTTTTAATTATTATTTTTTTAAAATTGGGTTTTAACTTAATTGTTGTAGTTGAAATCTAATTTATTTTTAAATTGACAAGAGCTTAAATTTATACAAATTAAAAATGAAGGGACTTGATTGACACAAAATTTAAAAATATGATCTCATTTGAAACTAGTAACAAAATTTCCTAATGTTATTATTTTAAATTGGGTCTTAATTTAATTTCATTAAGGTTATTATTCCCAAATATTTTAGATGGATTCTCAATTTATTGGTTGAAAATTTTAAATAAAAATTAAATAAAGAAATGACCAACATAAATGCCTATTTAGGTTGGAGTGACTTCTTGATTTTGTTTAGTGAGTTTGGGCTTGTGTAGTTAGTTAATTAAAATTGTTTTAAGTTGGTTTAAGTTATTGGGTTATGAGCTTTGGGCAAGTGTTTAAGTGGATTTAAGTATATCCGGTTAAAACGAGTTATTTAATTAAGTGGATCATAGTAGTAACTTGACTTTCAGTTATTTTTTAAAATTGGGGCTTAATTTAATTTTTCTAGTTGAAATCTAATTTATTATTAAATGAATTTTTATATAATTATTTATTAGTTAATTATTTTTTATATCATTAAGTGTATCTTATTGTGTGTTTGTTGTTAATTTATTTATTTTTATATCATTTTCACTAATGTTATTATTCTCAAATTTGGTAGATGGATTCTCAATTTATTAGTTGAAATTTTTTAAATAAAAATGGATAAATAAAGAAATGGCCAACATAAATGTCTATTTGTTTTGGAGTGACTTCTTCATTTTAAGCAGGCAAATTACTATTCAAGTTGACATTCATTGATTTGTCTATTATAAATGTCTCTCTTGCATTGGAGTTGCTCTTACAGTCGTTTTACAGAGTTTTATTATATCAAACTAGCTAACTATTTTACCCATAAATAGGTTTCATATCGTTCCTAGTTTGTTATATAGTTTCATCTCTTTGTAATTTCTATCAGATATTTGGATCTAAAAAAGAATTTTCTATGAAAATTAAAATTGATTATGAAAAACAAAAATTCATCAAATTGTAATCTCACAAGCGCTTTCTCATCTATTGTTTTGAAAACAAAACATGCTCCTAAGCAACTAAAACCATTACAATATATGTAGGCCATTGAGATCAGTCAACATAACAACGATCAACCTAATAACTTGACAGAAGAAATAGAAATAAGCCGGATAACCTTAATTGAGATGGTGTACCTAGCATTAACGACAATCCCGTTCTCCGTTTTGTGTAGTTTTGAAAACATCATTAAGGAGACAAAAAAAAAAAACCAGCAGTACAAGTGTAATGAATCCTGCAGAACTAATTCTTCATCCGGAACTGCTCTCTTAGATTCTACATCATCTTGGTGTGCACCTTGATGTTCATTTTCGGAATAGTCATGACGTTTGTTACCATTTGGTCACTTAGTTGGAGGAAGTGGTCTTTTACATCCCAGTATGTAATGTTGTTTACGGGGTCATGCGCTTCGATGGTTTATGCTTTACTAGTGATCAACTATATTCCTGATTTTTATGAAAGCACTGATGGCTCCCATGGAATGGTCTTCGGCTTACTCGTCTTGATGTATTTCATTTTATTGTTGGGGACGACTTCCTTCTTGTTGTGGTTTGTGATCATGCTTTTTAGGAGAAGATAATTGATGGATTTTTTGGCTCTCTTTTTAAATGGTGGGCCCTATTCTTATTGATGCAGTCTTGTTTGAATGGAACAAAATTTCAGCAGCTTCAATTCCAATTGGCAATACGTCTTAGGTTTGAAAAATGGGAAAGCTTTTGTTTCTGACAATATGAAAACAGTAGCAGATTTTTTGAAGAGAAAATCAGCATGTTAAAGTGGCCATTTTTGTTGAAAGAAGGAGCTGCAATTTTGGATTGCAGAAATTGTTTAAGGTTCATGGTTTTGGTTCAGATTGAAAAAAGCGCTCAAACCTCTACTATAAATAGAGGCTATGAGCTTTGAAGATTAATATCTCACAATTGGAGAAATCAATATCTCTCAATTGAAGAAGTAAAGTGAGAGTGAGAGTGAGAGTTCAATTCCTCAATAGCCACAATTGAGTGAATTTTTGCACAAGTGACTTAAGTTATTTTAAGACCTTGTTTTGTATTCTTTATTTGTATTTTCATTGTCAAATAAAGAAGTTTCATAGTTGCTTCCCGAGGAGTAGGCAAAATTGCCGAACCTCGTTAAATCTTGTATTATTGTTTGTGAGTGTGTGTGTGTGTGTGTGTTTTCATTTCATCTGCATAACATTTATTCTGTGTTTTGGGTCCACCCGACATACTTCCTTACAACAAGTGGTATCAGAGCTTCGGTTGAGAGCTTGGGATTATGGCGGAGATCGAATCGAAAACGGAGGAGATTGAATCACTATCAACCTTTTCCAGTTCACAAACAAAACTGTCAATATCAAATGGCAAATTTGATATTGAAAATTTTGATGAAACAAACTAGTTTTGACATGTGGCAATGTGAGATGATGGATATGCTGGTCCAACAGGATTTGGATATAACCCTAGAGGAAAAACCATATTTTATGGAGAAATCAGAATGGTTGAAGATCAACAAAATAGCATGCGGTTCTATTTGTCTCTGTCTTGCAAAGAATGTCAAATACTTTATAATGAAAGAGACGATGGCGAAGGACTTATGGAGGGTACTTGAAGAAAAGTACATGACGAAGAGTATTGAGAATCGGTTGTATCTGAAGCAAAAGCTTTTTCGATTTCAATACCAAGAAGGTACATCTATGATGGACCATTTGAATGACTTCAACAAATTAATTGCCGATCTATTGAACCTGGATAAAGAGATCAAAGATGAGGACAAAATCGTTGTCTTGTTGAATTCATTATCGGATTCATACAAACACTTGGCAACTACTTTGATCTACGGAAAAGACTCGGTGAAATTCAAGGATGTATGAGACTGTGTTGATGAATAACGAAGTTCATAGACGTAACAAGGTGTCCCAAACTAATACATCTACTGTTTTGATGACGAGGGTCAGATTGGAGACCAAAACAGCACAACAAATATAGAAACAACTCTCATTCCAAGTCGAGAGGAGTTTCATCAAATGGTAGGAAGATTCTGGCGAATGATGAATGTGTTTTCTGCCGCGAGAAGGTCCATTGGAAGAAGGATTGCCCCAAGCTGAAAAACTAGGGGTAATACAAATGCAAACGTGACCCAAATTGAAGATAATAATTCAAATTTTGCTCTAGCTACTACAGCTAGAGTTAGGCTCAGATGAGTGGATTCTTGATTCCACGTGCTCCTATCATATGTGTCCTGATAGGGATTATTTCACCAGTTTGGATCTCGGTAGTGGTGGATCAGTTCTTATGAGAAACGATCATACGTGTGAAAGGAAAGGGGATTGGCGTGATCCGATTGAAGCTGCACGACGGAACCACGAGGGATCTGACCAATGTCTGGTATGTACTAGATTTGATGAGGAATCTAATTTCTTTGGGTGCTTTAGAATCAAATGGTTTCAAAGTCACCATGGAAGCCGGATCGTTGAAAGTCACACGAGATGCTATGGTTGTCTTGAAAGGCCTAAGGAGAAATAATTTTTATTTCTTACAAGGAAAGATCGTTGTCGGTGGAACTGCCATCGTAGAAACTGCTATTGATACAACCAAGCTTTGGCACATGAGGCTTGGGCATGCTGGAGAGAAGACCATGCAAGGCCTAGTAAAGTAGGGTCTTTTGAAGGGTGCCAAAACTTGTAAGATGGACTTCTGTGAGCACTGTGTGCTGGGCAAGCAAACCAGAAGTTAAATTTGGCATGGCTATTCACAAAACAAAAGGGATCCTAGACAATGTGCATACTGATATTTGGGGTCCAACGAAGACTGCATCTTTGAGTAGAAGACACTGGTTTGTTTCATTTGGAGATGACTTCTCAAGAAAACTCTGGGTGTATACTATGAAACACAAGTATCAAGTCCTAGAGATCTTCTTGGCTTGGAAAAACATGGTGGAGAATCAAACCGGAAGAAAGATTAAGGTGTTGAGATTGGACAACGGCGGTGAATACACGTCCGATCTATTTTATTCCTTGTGCAAACAAGAAGAAATAATGAAGCATTTTTCTGTGAAAAAGACTCCACAACATAATGGTGTAGCGGAACGTATGAATTGGACTTTACTTGAAAAAGTAAGGTGCATGTTATCCAATTCTGGTTTGACGAAGAGTTTTTGGGCAGAAGCGGTTACTTATGCATGTCATCTAATTAACCATCTGCCTTCTGCTGCAATTAATGGAAAAACTCCTATTGAAGTGTGGTCAAGATCACCTACATCAGATTATGATTCTTTGCGTATCTTCGGTTGCTCGGCGTTCTTTCATGTGACCGAAGATAGCAAACTTGATCCAAGGGAAAATGAGGCCATATTTCTAGGCTTCAGCAGTGGAGTGAAAGGGTTCAGATTATGGTGCCCTACTTTGAAGAAAATGATCTTGAGCAGGGATGTTACTTTCGACGAAAGTAAATTTGTGAAGAAGAAAGTGCCCAATGAAGAGAATAAAAAAGGTAGTCTGGTGCAGCAGGTAGAGATTCAAAGTCCAACAGATTCTCCTTCAGAAGACACTTCTTCAAATGAAGAAAATGACGGGGATATGGAAGATAAAACTGAGGTGGAACCTTCTCCTCAAATGCCTCCACAAATTGAAGAATCGATAGCATCTAGCAAACCTAAAAGAATAATTCGGAGACCAGCCAAGTTTACGGATATGATTGCTTATGCCTAACCAATTGTTAGTGAAGATATTCCAATCACATACAAAGAAGCTGTGCAAAGTTTTGAGAGTGTGGAATGGAATAAAGCCATGAATGAAGAATTGGATTCTCTCCATAAGAATATGACTTGGGAACTCGTAGAGTTACCAAAAGAAAAAAAGACAATTGGGTGTAAATCGGTATATGCAAAGAAGTAGGACTCTCATGGGAAAAACAGTATGAAATTCAAGGCAAGACTGGTTATAAAGAGATATGCTCAAAAGGAAGGGATTGACTACAATGAAGTCTTCTCACCAGTAGTGAAGCATTCCTCCATTCGAATTTTACTTGCCTTGGTCGCACAATTTAACTTGGAGTTGGCACAGCTTGATGTGAAAACTGCTTTTCTACATGGAGATTTGGATGAGGAAATATATATGTCGCAACCTAATGGTTTCAAAGCTGCTGGCAAAGAACAAATGGTGTGCAAGTTGCAGAGGTCCCTGTATGGTTTGAAGCAATCTCCACGACAGTGGTATTTGAGATTTGACAAATTTATGAAGGTACATAACTTTATGCGAAGTCAATACGATCATTGTGTGTACTTCCGTAAATTGAAAAATAGTACCTTCATTTATTTGCTCTTATATGTTGATGATATGTTGATTGCATCTAAGAGTTCGGTGGAGATTGAAAAGTTAAAAGCCCAACTTCGGAAGGAATTTGAAATGAAAGATTTTGGTGAAGCCAAAAAATTTTGGATATGAAAATTACTCGTGACAGAGCAGTTGGGTCTGTGTGGCTGACACAGAAACAGTATTTGAAAAATGTACTAAATCGATTTAGTATAGATGAAAATACCAAACCGGTTAGTACACCTTTGGCTCCTTACTTTAAATTAAGTGCAGAACTGTCACTAAGTACAAATGAAGAAAATATGTATATGGCTCAAGTGCCGTATGCAAGTTTGATTGGAAGTCTCATGTACGCAATGGTATGCACAAGACCTGATATTTCTCAAGCTGTTAGTATGGTTAGCAGATACATGCATAATCCCAGAAAGAAGCATTAGGAAGTCGCAAAATGAATTTTAAAGTATATCAAAGGTACTGAGGATGTGAGTTTGAAATTTGTGAGAAATCAAATGGAAATCGAAAGATTTCTCATTGGATAAGTGGATTCAGACTACGCTGGTGATTTGGATAAGCGACGATCTACTACCGGGTATTTATTTACCATGACTAGTGGTCCAGTCATTTGGAGGTCTACTTTGCAGTCCACTGTAGCATTGTCTACCACAGAGGCTGAATATATGGCTGCTGGAGAAGCCATGAAGAAATCCATTTGGATACATGGACTGATCTCAAACTTGGGACTTTATCAGAAACAGGTGGAGATATATTGCGATAATCAAAGCACAATACATCTAGCGAAAAACCAGGTCCATCATGCTCGAACCAAGCATATTGATGTTCGATTCCACTTTGTTCGAGAAATTGTGGATGCAGGCGTTATTCTTCTTACGAAGATTGGGACGACCGATAACCCGGCAGATATGTTGACGAAAGTCGTTGAAAGCGCTAAGTTTCAGCACTGTCTAAACTTGGTCAATATTGTTCATACATAGTATGATTTTTGGAAGAAGAAACTATTGGGCCTATTGGATGTGTACTATGAGAATTCATACTGACATTGTGATGATGGTGTCATTTGAAAATCTCGCCAAGGTGGAGATTGATTGATTTTTTTGCTCTCTTTTTAAATGGTGGGCCCTATTCTTATTGACGCAGCCTTGTTTGAATGGAACAAAATTTCAGCAGCTTCAATTCCAATTGGCAACACGTTTTACGTTTGAAAAATGGGAAAACTTTTGTTTCTGACAATATGAAAGAAGTAGTAGATTTTTTGAAGAGAAAGTCAGCATGTTAAAGTGACCATTTTTGTTGAAAGAAAGAGCTGCAATTTCGGACTGCAGAAATTGTGAAAGGTTTATGGTTTTGGTTCAGATTGAAAACAAAGCTCAAACCTCTACTATAAATAGAGGCTATGAGCTTTGAAGATTAATATCTCACAATTGGAGAAATCAATATATCTCAATTGAAGAAGTAGAGTGAGAGTGAGAGTTCAATTCCTCAATAGCCACAATTGAGTGAATTTTTGCATAAGTGTCTTAAGTTGTTTTAAGACCTTATTTTGTATTCTTTATTTGTATTTTCATTGTCAAATAAAGGAGTTCCATAGTTGCTCTTGAGGAGTAGGCAAAATTGCCGAATTTCGTTAAATCTTGTGTTATTGTTTGTGAGTGTGTGTGTGTGTGTGTTTTCATTTCATCTTCATAACATTTGTTATGTATTTTGGGTCCACCTGACACGCTTCCGCACAACAATAATACCCTTGGTTTTTCTATTTGGCGACTATGGCAATGGATTTGATCTTTTTTTTTTTATGAATTGAATATGGTCTATATGATGTACATAAGCAGAAATTAGGAATAGTTATTGTCAACTTGTGATTTAAATGGTAGCATTTACGTCAATGATTATGGTGGTGCATTTTCAGTTAAGTTTGTGAATATTTTTTATCTTGATTTCTGGACTTTCTGCATTTTTTTTTTTTTTATCACTCGAATGCTTGGTATGGGTAAACTGCTTAGGATCGAAAGTGTGCTTTGTTTAATATTTAGTGGTAAAAGGTAGTTGGTTGTTAGTTTAAACATGTATTGTTCGTCATACAAGCACTCGCTTAGGATCGAAAGTGTGCTTTGTTTGATATTTAGTGGTGAAAGGGACAAATATGTATGACCAGTTCGTCATACATGTCCTTCATATAAATCTGAGCTTGAACAAGAAGGTAAAAGGCAATGTTGCATGCCTTCGAGATAGTTGAGCTTCTTTGCATTTTCTCTAATATCGATTTTCAATTTGCTCTAAATTCTACCTTTTCTGTATCTTGTATTTTAATGAAGGTTGTTGATGTTCATGGAGTTTTTTTTAGCCTACCAATCACTATTTTGTACTCAACATCTCCGTTGCGAGAGCGAGAGAGAGGTTAATCAGTTGAATAGCCATGGAAGCTGCTGCGATTGTCGCCGAGAATCCGAACCAAGACAAGTTTTTCACTGTTCCAACATATATGCCTCACACGGCTGACAAGTACCAGGCCAAACGTTTCAGGAAGCCACACTACCCAATTGCTGAGGGGCTGACCAATTCTCTTATGATGCACGGACGCAACAACAGAAAGAAGTTGATGGCGGTCCGCATTATAAAACATGCTATGGAAACAATCCACTTGTTGACTGACCTGAACCCCATTCAAATTATTGTTGACGCCGTCATTAACCCCATTCAAAACTGCTACGTTTTGAAGTATTGTATTGCGCAGCCGGGCCCCCCTTTGTCAATTACACTGGGCCAAAGGCCCAACAAACTTACCCTACATGAATTATGGCATTGGACCCATTAAGTGGGTTTTATGGGTTTGATCACTTGACAAAAAGATGTTTCTTTATTATTTTATTTTTATCTAATTCTCTTTTTACGTGGCTTCTTTAATCATTGGAGGTTTTTTGGTTTTGGGCCGATAAATTTTAGGCTTCATTCTCCTCCTCCTCTTCGGCCTCTTCTCTTTCTCATACTCTTTGAGTGTTGAAGCCAAGATGCTAAAGCCAAATTAATAATGGTGTTTCTGAGAATTATATCCATAAAAATATCGTTCTACGCAGCGATGAGCGACTAATTTTTTTTCAATCGAGTTAAGATTGTGATGAGGTATTTTTGTGGTTCATGTAATAGTGTATTTTTCTATTTTATTTTTGGATATTGTGTAACAATTATGTGACACAAATCTACTTTTTATAAGGTGTAAAAATATTCAATACAATATCATGTAAACCATTAGGTTTCAAATTATCGTGTAACTTTAATACACGAAATTCTTATCGTGTCTTATTGTGTAACCTATCGGCTTATCAGGTCAATCCGATAACCTGCACTATTCCTTATTATGCTATTAGGTCAGACACTATAACGACCTGTTACCTGATAAGCAAAAATCTATACCTGATAATTTCGTGTCATGTCATCGTGTAAATACCCGTTTTGTCAGTCCTACTACTTATCCTCTTAACAAAAAATTTATCTTTCTCACACAAATTCATATTCCTACTTCTCTTATTTTTATTTTTTATGTATTCTTTAAGTATTTATGGTGATGATATTGAATGAATATCGGGGAAAAAAATACAAATGTGATCGAATAGCCAACTTGAAAATTGTTCAAAGTGAGAGACCTTCATTTTTCAATTGTATTTCTTGTGGTTATTATTACAATTTTAATTATGTTTATAACAATGAAATGAATGTTTAATATTTGAAGTAATAAAATATGAATTATCATATTTTTGTCGGTTTTTGAAACGAAGAATGGAAGAATAATGGTTGAAATGGAGAAGGGTTATTTTTATTTTTATTTTTAACAAAATAGAATGACATTAAAAGGGGAATTAAAAACCCAAAAAATACAAAGGGAATAGTCTATCCAACCAAATCAAATACAAACCTCTATCACAAATGAAATACAATAATAGGAAAACAATATCCTCAACCAAATGAGAGAATATAACAATAAAAAATAACAAAATGCATAAAAAGCATAACATACTATGCCTTCTAGGCACAACCATAAAGAACTATCAACTTGGTGATCCAGCAATCTAGGAGTAAAAAAGAGGATGACAACCATTGCCTACATATCAGTAGTCGAAATCCATATATCTCAAGAACAAAAACACCACATTGAAAGGAATAGAACACTAGGCAAATAACACTAACTGCATTTAGCAGACAAGATTTAAAATGAACTAAACCACAAGCAAACTAGTTCAAGAACAATAACACAGCAGACCACTGTCTACATCAGGGGAGAACACTGAATCAAGAACACTCAAGAACACTGCACAGAGGCAACAAATCCAAATATAGAACAAAAATTGAAATGAACTGAAACAACCTAACAATAGCAAAACAAACTCCACTATTGTAGAATGCAAAGTTAGAATAAAAAAGTCAGTCGAAATTGGGTCAGCCTTGATCGAGTTTACATGTGACGGCGAAATGGAGTGTGAAAGATGAATTGAGAGAGCGATTTGAGTTTTCACATGAACTTTGCGAATGATTTCAAGGTAAAGGGGATTTGGGAGGAGATGAATCGAAACGAGAGGGGAGCCTGGCGGCAGGAAACCAATAATCAAACCTGAGGTCAACCAAGGAACCAATGCCTTTAGATCTGTCCATTTCTAGGCAAATCGAAAATGTGACAACCACTGGTCGTCGACCAGGTCGTAGCTAACCACTGCCTTCCATCGCCGGGCGTAAACTCCCATTCAATAGCGAGATTCGCTCAGATCGAGTCTAATCTAGCGAGAGGAGGTTGAGAGAAGCGAGAGAGCTAAGATCTGAGGGGGTGAAGGGCTTAGATTTAAGGGGAAGCCTGAAGGTACGACGATGGCTTAGTCTAGATTCGGCGTTGACGCCCATTTTTTGGTGGCTCGGAGGTGGCGTTGTTGATGATGGTGGCGAGGTGGAGGTAGTGGCGATATGAGTTAAATGGCCGTTTGGAGATGATGGAGGATGCCAATGCCGAACAACCACCGAGATAGAGAGTTGAGGAGGCGGGAGTAAATCGAAGCTGGTAGGGGAGGCGGCAATGGAGAAGTCTTCACCCCCGCCTCCTTCGATTAGGGTTTCTAGTAGGGATGGTCATGGGCCGGGACATGCTTAGACTAGGGTATTACGAAAAATTGTTAGGCCCGAGTCCGGCCCGACTCTATGGTCGGGCCTTAATTCCATACCCAAGCCCGGCTCTATAAAAATAACCTAAGCCTACAACCCGATCCTATAATTTTTTTTTTAATTTAAAAAAAAAAATAAAACAAATACAACAGAATTGAAAAATATATTTTTTTTTATAATTAACCAAAAGAAAAAAAAAACTAACATGTTTATAATTACACTTTTTTATAATTAACCATTTTTTTTAATTTTTTATAATTAATTAACATATAGTATAATAATATCAAATAAATAAATAATCTAACATATAAATCACAATATTTTCATATGTAAATTAATATATATATATATATATATATATATATATATATATATATATATAATTTATTAATTTTTTTAATGACCGGGCTGGATTGGGCCTAAAAGAAAATAGCCAAGCCCAAGTCTGACCCTAATATTCATCGAGTCTTCATTTTCAAGCCCAAGCCCGGCCCACGGGCTCAAAACACAAACCCAAGCCCTAAAAAAGAGTGAGCGGGCTTGGCGGGCCCCAAGCCCATGACCATCCCTAGTTTCTAGAGAGGGAAGCTCTTGCTTAGTCTAGTCTGTGCTATGAAACGGTGAAGGGTTAATTACACTTTTTACCTCAATAATTGTGAATAATTACGGAAAGGCAAAATCGACATTTTATGTTTTTTGTCAACGGAGTTAGCGTTGCACTTAGGTCTACAAACTACAGGGGGATAAGTGGTGATGTTTAAACCACAAGGAGAAAAAGTGAAAATGAGCCAAATCAAAGGGGGGTGAAGTGCTATTAACCCTTAATTTTAATAGTTCAAAGAACAAATGTGTCGAGTGCTAAATATAAGGGACTACGTAAACACCCATCCCAAACTTGAAGAACAAAAAAAAATCATTTTCCCTTTTAAGTTTATAAGCATAAAAAAATAAGAAATAACAAAAAATTAGTTACTAAATTAGTTAATAATTAAATTCAACTACTTTGGAAGTAAATTTGTGAATTTTTCAAGCGTGAATTTTTTCCCAAATATTTCATATTTTTATTTAAGTCATTGAGTTGTGTAAATAAGTTTAAAATTAATGAGTTGAAAAGTTGTAGAAGTTCAATTTCAACCATTTATCTTTTAAACTTTGAATCTGGACAGTTAAAATGTATTTCCATTCTAATTTATTAATAGATTAGTGTATAACTTGTGCTTGAAAGCACGAGTGTAAAATAACGAAAACAAAAAATTAAAATATTTTTCAGTATATACAACATTCAATACACATTTTATTTGAACGTCAATAATAACAAACAATCGAGACTAACATTTGTCACCTATTTTATTTAAACATTAATAATAACTAACAATTAAATATCTATAATAACTAAAATTCAAGACAAAAACTTGTATAATTATATGCAAGTATAAATAACTTGTGGATTTGAAATTTTTTTAAACATTAATTTTCTTTCTAAATATTTCATCTTTTCATTTAAGTTATTGAATGAGTTGGAGTTGAGTATTGTAAAGAAATTTGAAATTAATGAGATGAAAAGTTGTACAAATTTAATTTCAACCATTCGTCTTCTAAACTTAAATCTAGACCGTTAAAATATATTTTTGTTCTAATTTATTAATAGATATATGTACATGCCATTCGCCATTTTTGAATTGATACTAAACATATGTCTAGGTGCTCTTTAAAAAATGAGTAACAATTTTGAAATTTGAATAGTGTTTTGATTTTATGAAGTTCATTTTTATTCAAAAAAAATATTAAATGTTGTACTTTGTAAATGGGTTACATTATAAATATTTAGTAAAGGGATGCTGGGCCTGGGCTGATCGCATGGGCCTAAGGGAACAAATGGCTTTAGAAAAAAAAAAAAAAAAAAAAGAAGGAAGAAAAAGAAGAAGGGAGCATGGGCCTTAGGAGAAAAACGAAAGGGTTAGGCCTGAGGAAAACAAAGCAAATTAATAATGAAACATAACCAAAATGGGCCTTAGCCCAACAAATGGGCCTAAGGGAAAAAGAACAAAAAAGGGCGCTGCGCCAGAGATTTTGCACAGGCCCGCGTACCGGGCTGGGCCAGATCGTGGGTTCGGGTTGGTTCGCCGGTCGTCTTGGTTATCCTCTATTTTTTTTTAAACCTTTTTTAACCTCCGTTTTGCTCCAAATTATTGTGTTTTTGCTCCAATTTAAAAAACCTATGAAAACAAATAAAATAAATCGATTATACTAATTTAAATTATTCTAAATAATAACAAAATTTAATTTAGTGGTATTAAATTGCATAAAATGTGATGCGATCAGCAACCAAACCCAATCTTAATTCACATCAACATAAATCCCCTGTTTAGCAACATAATCTTATAAGTCTTACCCAATTCATCAAAGTAATTTGACTAGTTGATTTAAATGTAGATGTTTTATTTCGATGATATATATTGAAATTTGATGTTACTCAAGTGTGTTGTTATATTTATATTTTGAAAAATAGTATTTGATAAATATACCTGATTCATAAATTATTTTTATATTATGAGAACCGTATATCAATAAAATATTTTGTTTCAGGTACTCCAATTAGAGACGGGTACACCACTGGCATTAGGTAGGGTTAAAAGGTAGTGCCGTATTTTTATTTTTATTTTGTACTGTCAGGACATGTGTTAATCAAGAAAAGCCACAAAAAAAATAAAAAAATAAAAAAATGAAAAATTAAGTGTAAAAAGTGTATTGTTTTCTTTTTCTTGCACAAACCCAAGAGCATGCTTTTGCTCTTAAACAACCCAATTCAAATCCATAATTTTCGTACTCTCTTTCCTATCTGGTGTGCCAAAATGGCACACCAGGTTTGCCTGTGCCATATTTGGCATAGACAGACAGTTGTACCACAATGATCTGAAATTTTAAAATCACAAGCAGTAATTTGAAAAAAAAAACAAAATAGAGTCTATATAATTGATGACAGAACAAATGAAAATCAAAACCGAACCAGATATGTGAAAATCGCCATCTTGAATCTCAAGCCTCCTCTGAATTACAACCAGATCAGAATCGCCAGCATCTTCGCCATCGCCATCGCAGTCGCTGAACGCCAAAAATTGCCTCACCGTCGCGTCGCCTGTCGCCAAACACAGTTGCAGTCGCCTGTCGCTGTCGCTACTCGTCACTATCGCGCAAACCCTAATTGTTCATCTCCGCCTGTCGCTACACATCTATCTCTCTTTCTCTCTCTATCTATCTATTTATCCGATAAATTAATTTAGGGGCAAATGTTGGATTTAGGGTTGGGAATTGAAGGGGTAGGGGGGATTATAACTAGGGGAGGGGTTGCATTTGTAATTAGGGGGATTGAGTTATAATTAGTGGTTGGATTATTATAAATTTAGGATTGATTAGGTTTAATTATGATTGAATCATAATTTTATTAAATTTAATTAAGTATATTATGTTTATTTTGGTATAACTGGTTAATTTTAATTTATTTGAGATTTGGCGATTAAAATTAAAATTGAGAATTTTAATTTTAGCTTTTTAATTTGAAATGAAAAATTATTATTTGGCGGTTAAATTAAAATCTAAATTTTATTTTAACACTTTAGTTTGAATAATAAAATTTGTCGGTTATTTCAAAATCAACAAACAATATTTTTTAATTTTTAATTTTAATAAAAAAAATGATACACTAAAAACTAATGTTTTGTGATTAAATTAAATTCCCAAAATTCAATTAACTTAATTTGTTAATTATATTTTTTAATAAAAAAAAAAGGGCACACCCACATATCACATCCAACCACATAAAGTGCGAGCATTTCCCTTTTGAGTTCTTTACCTAATAAATATATATTTTTTTAAAAAAAACCTCACAATATATGTCTTTAAACTTAATTACAAGAGCCGATCATCCCAGTCTTGCAAACACCAGGACCTATTTATTTTTTATTTTTTAATTTTTTTGGTTTCGACGTGCAGAACGTTGGGACCAAAAGTATTACAAACGGTGTATTAAACACCGTTTGGCTTGGTCCCGGCGTTCACAACACCGAGACTAAATCCCTTTTTTTTTTTTTTTGGGCAATAGAGAGAGGAGAGAGAGAGAGAGAGAGAGCATGCAAATGAAATGGGTTCTTGAAAACCCAAGTATTTTTTACACTTTATGCCCCTAAAATTTGACCTTTATTTCATTTTAAACAATTTTTTTTTTTGTTTTTTATTTTTTACTCTTTTTTTTTTTTTTTTGAATTTCGTTTTTTATAAAAATAAATAATTATGTAATCTTTCATTTTGGTGTTGAGCCTTGGCGTTCAAGATTGTAGGATAGTACTATTTTTTTAACAAAATGTGAGATAAAATAAGCACGATCACGCCAGTGAAGACCGCCGATACCATATTAGACACGAATCTGACACGAACACACGTTTGATATGGCGGGATACGTATTAGAATTGAAATGAAAAGCCACCCCGCGCGCGAGAGATCACCTTACACTCATAGATGTTGGCGAGAATGGCAACTCAACCACGTCTAAAGACAGTTCATCGTTTGCCTCTTATCTTCTCCTTAAATCTCTTTGTTTTGGCTGCATCTTCCGGCGCCGTCATCCAGTTTTTTCATCTAGGATAGTTTATGCATAGCTAGGTTTAAGACTAAACAAACGCAATTTATTGGTATTTTTTAATGGGTTGGATAGTTAATGGGATGAGTAATAGCCAATGGTTGGGTTGGTTAAAGTAATTGGGTTGAAACTTGGGCTTTCTAAATATAAGACATGATAGTTGTTGTTTGACATAATAGTTGGTTTTTTGGGTTTTACAATAAAGTGTGTTTGACTCACTTTAGGAGCACCAAACATAATAGTTATGATGTTATAAAAAAAAATTAATAATTGGGCTAAATTAATTTTCAACAATGTAATTTTAAATTATTGAACAAAAAAAATTAAAATATTTTATTTTTTATTATATATTAAATAATTATTATTTTGACATGTATCCCAACCATACTCATATCTTAATTTTTTAAGATTTGTTATATTCCCATGTCATACCCATGTTAGACACGATAGTGCAATACATGTGTCTGTCTCTGTGCTTTCTAGATCATCAGGATATCTGTAGCAAATGACGATGTGAAATTGGTGCATTGAGAGCACTTAAAGATTTAGCAAGGCTCTCAGACTTATTTACTCAATATTCTCACTCATGTCAAGGTCCAACACGATACTCTTTTGTGTTGCTGTCTTTATCACTCCATGGTTCACCTGATGGTTCAACCAGTGACTCATAACCTAATTATTTTTCGTGTTCGATAAACGGTGTCTAATAAAATTTAGCAAAACTTGATAAAATCTAAAACGGTGTCTTTAAATCTAGATCAAAATGGCCAGTTGAACCGATTTGGCAAAAATGAGTTTGGCTTACACTTACTGTAATATTAAAAAATCACTTATCTATATCTAATACTTAAAAATGGAATGAGAGAGAATGTTTTAATGAAATTAAATAATGCATTTTTCAAGTGTTTTGTTGGGTTCTACTTTTTAATATTTTTTTATATATAATATTAGAATTGTTGTTGATTTGCAAAATTAATAAAGTTAACCTTAATTTATGGTAATTTGTTTATTATTTTATAGTATATTAGAAAAAAGTAATTTGTAGAAATATTATTTTACTATGATTATTTATGTAATTTTTAGTAATATATGTATTTTCGATATTTATAAAACGTCATTACTTACTAAAATTTATAAATTTTTTTTTACCGCAAAAAAAAATTCAAAATAAAAGTACAAATTAAAATATATATATATATATATATATATATATATATATATATATATATATATATATATATATATCTAATACTTAAAAGTAGAAGGAAGGAGATGGTTTTAATGAGGTTAAAAAATATATTTTCAAGCTTTTGGTGAGTTCTAATTTCTATTTTTTATACATAAATTTAGAATTTGTTGACTTGCAAAAATTGATAAAATTAATCTTAATTTGTGATTATTTGTCTATTATTTTATAGCATATTAGTAAAAAAAAATTGTAGAAATATTAGTTTACGATGATTATTTATGTAATTTTTAATAATATATTTATTGTCGGTATTTATAAAACATTATTACTTATTAAAATTTATAGATTTTTTTATTACCATAAATAAAAATAAATAAAAATAAAAGTACAAATTTAAAAAAATAATAAAAATAAAATAAAAAATAAGGGAGAGATTTATATCTATATTTAATACTTCGAAGTAGAAGGAGAAAAAAGTTTTAGTGATGTTAAAAATGCATTTTTCATGCCTTTTGTTCTATTCTAAGTGATTTGACCATTCCCTGAACCCGCGCATATCAGGATCTTTGTAGCATCGGGCTACCCTTTTTTTATATAAATTAATATGTGGCCTCACTCAATATTTTTTTAGTTATATTTAATTTTTTTAATTAATACAAAAATATATGATTAATTCCTTGCTTCACATTTTAATTACTTCAAAAAATAATTATGATTCAAATACTAATTCCAACAAAAAAAAAATTAGATACGATATAAATTAATTAAATTGGAATTTTTTTATTTGCAAAAATTAATAAAATTAATCATAATTTATAATTATTTGTTTATTAAAATGTCTGAAAATTAAAATAATATGTAATATTACTTTATTTATACATTACACTTTTATTTAATATTTCTTTTCATTGTATTTAAATGATACAAATCTAGTACCACTTATAATGTATTATTTTTTGTATTAAATTTGAATCTTGCTATTCCAGAAGTTAATGTATTTCATATCTTTATTTCAGCTACCTAAAACCATATTATCAAAAGGGAAAATGACATTTTTTATTCCTGATAAACGGCTCGAGTGTTTAATTGGTCCTCTGGTATTTGAAAGTCGACATATTGGGTCTTTAATATTTTATTTTTGTTCCAAATTAACCCTTAAACAAGATTTTGTTAAGTCAAACTAATAGTCAACGTTTCATTAAGAGCATTTCATCACGATCCCAACTCATTTCTCCTTTTGTTTCTTTTATCAATTCCTTTTTTTTTTTTTTTCTATTTTTTTTTCTTTTACCCTTCTTCATCTTTCACTACCCTCCCCCACCATCTCCAACGATTTCTCTAGTCTCTACTCCATCTCCATCTCCATCTCTCTCTGCTCTCACTTGTCGATTGATCCATCCTCCACTCTCTCGGCCTTCGATAGATCCATCCTCCATGCACCAATCGTCGATCTAGCCCTCCTCCTCGCAACAAGCTTAGTTCGATCCTTCAATCTCTCTATCAATCGAAACTTCGATTGATCTATCCATCCATCGTCTTCGATCGATCGATCTATCCATCTACCGTCTTCGATCGATCTATCCATCCATCGCAACCCCTAGACCCTAAATCGAAATCATAAAATTACAATCCGTAAATCGCATATACTTTTCAGTGGTGCAACCCCTTAATCGGTAAGGACAAAGCTGAATCAAAGTGTTTGATCTTCCCACAACGTTTCCAGAGCATTCCCTTTGTGCGGTAAGGACGAAGCCAAATTGGAGATCGGGGAAACAGTGGTGTTCGGCGTTGATGGTGTGGTGTTGAGGTCCTTGTGTGCACTTCAAAGGTCAAGAATGATACAACAAACTAATCTTATGTACACTCCCAAGGTAAAAAATTATACTGATCATACTGACACGGAGACCAAGAAGGCAAAACTTTTTGAAGAGCGAATGGGTGTAAATTTGAAGAAATTAATAGAATCCCCTTGAACGTCTTGATTCATAGAGCTCCAATCTGCCTTTGGTTTCCTGTAACAATGCCTCAACTTTCTCATCTTGGATTAAAGACCCCTGTTTTGATGCTCATTCAAGAACAGTAAGCACCTCCGCCTGAGCTGATAGCATGGGCCTTAGGAGAAAAACGAAAGGGTTAGGCCTGAGGAAAACAAAGCAAATTAATAATGTAACATAACCAAAATGGGCCTTAGCCCAACACATGGGCCTAAGGGAAAAAGAACAGAAAAGGGCGCTGCGCCAGCGATTTTGCACAGGCCCGCGTACCGGGCTGGGCCAGATCTTGGGTTCGGGTTGGTTCGCCGGTCGTCTTGGTTATCCTCTATTTTTTTAAAACCTTTTTTAACCTCCGTTTTGCTCCAAATTATTGTGTTTTTGCTCCAATTTAAAAAACCTATGAAAACAAATAAAATAAATCGATTATACTAATTTAAATTATTCTAAATAATAACAAAATTTAGTTTAGTGGTATTAAATTGCGTAAAATGTGACGCGATCAGCAACCAAACCCAACCTTCATTCACATCAACATCAATCCCTTGTTTAGCAACATAATCTTATAAGCCTTACCCAATTCATCAAAGTAATTTGACTAGTTGATTTAAATGTAGATGTTTTATTCCGATGATATATGTTGAAGTTTGATGTTACTCAAGTGTGCTGTTATATTTATATTTTGAAAAATAGTATTTGTTAAATATACCTGATTCATAAATTATTTTTATATTATGAGAACCGTATACCAATAAAATATTTTGTTTCAGGTACTCCAATTAGAGATGGGTACACTATTGGCATTAGTTAGGGTTAAAGGGTAGTGTCGTATTTTTTTTTTTGTACTCTTAGGACAGGTGTTAATCAAGAAAAGCCACATAATAAATAAATAAATAAATAAAAAATTAAGAGTAAAAAGTGTATTGTTTTCTTTTTCTTGCACAAACCCAAGAGCATGCTTTCACTCTTAAACAACCCAATTCAAATCCATAATTTTCGTACTCTCTTTCCTATCTGGTGTGCCAAAATGGCACACCAGGTTTGCCTGTGCCATATTTGGCATAGGCAGACAGTTGTACTACAATGGTCTGAAATTTTAAAATCACAAGCAGTAATTTGAAAAAAAACAAAACAGAGTCTATATAATTGATGACAGAACAAATGAAAATCAAAACCGAACCAGATATGTGAAAATCGCCATCTCGAATCTCAAGCCTCCTCTGAATTACAACCAAATTGGAATCGCCAGCGTCTTCGCCATCGCCATCGCAGTCGCCGAACGCCAAAAATCGCCTCACCGTCGCATCGCCTGTCGCCAAACACAGTTGCAGTCGCTTGTCGTTGTTGCTACTCGTCACTATCGCGCAAACTCTAATTGCTCATCTCCCCCTGTCGCTATACATCTCTCTTTCTCTCTCTATCTATCTATTTATCTGATAAATTAATTTAGGGGCAAATGTTGGATTTAGGGTTGGGAAGTGAAGGGGTAGGGGGGATTATAACTAGGGGAGGGGTTGGATTTGTAATTAGGGGGATTGAGTTATAATTAGTGGTTGGATTATTATAAATTTAGCATTGATTAGGTTTAATTATGATTGAATCATAATTTTATTAAATTTAATTAAGTATATTATGTTTATTTTGGTTTAACTGATTAATTTTAATTTATTTGAGATTTGGCGATTAAAATTAAAATTGAAAATTTTAATTTTAGCTTTTTAATTTGAAATGAAAAATTATTATTTGGCGGTTAAATTAAAATCTAAATTTTATTTTAACACTTTAGTTTGAATAATAAAATTTGTCGGTTATTTCAAAATCAACAAACAATATTTTTTAATTTTTAATTTTAATAAAAAAAATGATACACTAAAAACTAATGTTTTGTGATTAAATTAAATTCCCAAAATTCAATTAACTTAATTTGTTAATTATATTTTTTAATAAAAAAAAAATAAGGACACGCCCACATATCACATCCAACCACATAAAGTGCAACTTGAGCATTTTCCTTTTGAGTTATTTACATAATAAATATTTTTTTTTAAAAAAAAAATCTTTACAATATGTGTCTTTAAACTTAATTACAAGAGCCGATCATCCCAGTGTTGCAAACACCGAAACCTATTTATTTTTTATTTTTTAATTTTTTTGATCCCGACGTTCAGAACGCTGGGACCAAAAGAATTACAAACGGTGTATTAAACACCGTTTGGCTTGGTCCCGGCGTTCACAACGCCGAGACTAAATCCCTGTTTTTTTTTTTGGCCAACAGAGAGAGCAGAGAGAGGAGAGAGAGAGAGAGAGCATGCAAATGAAATGGGTTCTTGAAAATCCAAGTATTTTTTTGCAAATGAAATGGGTTCTTGAAAATCCAAGTATTTTTTTACACTTTATGCCCCTAAAATTTGACCTTTATTTCATTTTAAACAATTTTTTTTTTGTTTTTTACTTTTTACTCTTTTTTGTTTTTTTTAATTTCGTTTTTTTTATAAAAATAAATAAATAAAAATTATTTGTTAATTTTAATTTATTTGATTATTATAATTTAAATTTAAAAGTGAGATCAAATGGTCGATCAAATAAGTCAAACGTTTGACTGCTTAAAGCAGTGAGGTAAAAAGTTCTGAAAACTAATCCAGTCGGTCGACTGAATTGACAAATCAATCGACTGTTTAAAATAGTGGATTTAAATTGCATGTCTTGATGTAACATGTCAACCGAATAGGGTATCCTATCGACCAAATTGAATTTTTACTTTAATTCAATTTAAAATAAAAAAAATATTTTTACTTCAATTAAAAAAAGATAAATATCTTTTTTACTTTAAAAAATCTAGTATGATTTTTTCTTATATTAGAATTTTTGAAGTAGAAATCTAATTCAAAATATTTCTACTTCAAAAATATTTTTTGAAGTAATAAATAATTTTTAAAGTAAAAATATTTTTTTATTTTTTATTTTGAAGTAAAAATATTTTGGAATGAAAGATAATAAAAAAATAGAACTATTCCAAAATATTTTTACTTTAGCATAGGAAATTCCCCCTATCGTCAGCATTTTTTAAAAGGTAACTATCTCGGTTTCATATAGAAATGGAAAAGTGTAAAAAAATACTTGGGTTTTCAAGAACCCATTTCATTTTCGTGCTCTCTCTCTCTCCTCTCTTTTCTATCTCTGTTGGCCAAAAAAAAAAAGGGACTTAGTCCCAGCGTTGTGAACGCCGGGACTAGGTTCCCTTGGTTTCGGCATTACAAACGCTGGGACCAAACCAAACGGTGTTTAATACACCGTTTGTAAATTTTTTGGTTGCGGCGTTCTAAACGTTGGGACCCAAAAAAAAATAAAAATAAATAAATTCTGATGTTACGAACACCGGGATGTTCGGCTCTTGTAATTAAGTTTAAAGACACCTGTTGTCAGTAATTTTTTTTTTTTTTAAATATTTATTACGTAAAGAACTCTTTCACTTTCTAATATGATGTTTTAAAACAAAAGTATCCGTCAGAGGCATTAAGAATGATGCAGGAAATGAGGGAATGCTTTGGCAACCTCTTGAAAAATATTTTTATTTTTTATTTTTTTAACTTGAGTCATCATTGTGCTCTACGGAACGTTGTGCGGTAGGGTGTTTCGCTAGCTAAAGTCCCCGAATTTCAGCTCTTTGTTTTAAGAACAAATTTATGAGAACAAAACGGAAATGGACTCTAGATTTACTTCAGTTTCGAGCTCGCGCGTTTGTGTTTATGTGCTATACCTATTTTTATATGCATTGCTCAAGCGCATTGCGGTTCATAAATTGATGCGGAAATGTTTCTTTATTACAGAGTTTTGTCAATTGCCGAGAGATTCGAGGTTTAAGAATGGTAGATTGTTTGAAACTCAAGTTGATCCAAATGGTAATTTGTGCTAATTACTATTTCTTCTCTCTTTTGATGAAATATGAAAATTAACATGGTCGTAGCCTTTTGCTTTATAAATTTTTTGATATCATTTATTTTGGTCAAGAAATGTAATATGAGAAGAATAATAGAATTACAAAGTACCGTTGGCAATGTGATGATTGAATTTTATGTTTGCTATGACATTTATGTTATGTTCCCACTTTTTAGATAGTTTTGTTCTAAAAAACTGGTACAAAATGTATTTTATCAAAAGGGAAAATTACATTTTTTATTCTTGATAAACGGCTTGAGTGTTTAATTGGTCCCCTAGTATTTGAAAGTCGACAGATTGAGTCTTTAATATTTTATTTTTGTTCCAAATTAGCCCCTAAACAAGATTTTGTTAAGTCAAACTAATAGTCAACGTTTCATTAAGAGCATTTCATCACGATCCCAACTCATTTCTCCGTTTCTTTCTTTTTTCAATTCCTTTTTTTTTTTTTTTCATTTTCATTTTCTATTTTTTTTTCTTTTACCCTTCTTCATCTTTCACTACCCTCCCCCACCATCTCCAACGATTTCTCTCTAGTCTCTACTCCATCTCCATCTCCATCTCTCTCTGTGCTCTCACTTGTTGATCGATCCATCCTCCACTCTCTCGGCCTTCGATATATCCATCCTCCATGCACCAATCGTCGATCTAGCCCTCCTCCTCGCAACAAGCTTAATTCGATCCTTCAATCTCTCTATCGATCGAAACTTCGATTGATCTATCCATCCATCGTCTTCGATCGATCTATCGCAATCCCTAGACCCTAAATCGAAATCCTAAAATTACAATCCCTAAATCGCATATACTTTTAAGTGGTGCAACCCCTTAATCGGTAAGGACAAAGCTGAATCAGAGCGTTCGATTTTCCCACAGCATTTCCAGAGCGTTCCCTTTGTGCGGTAAGGACGAAGCCAAATTGGAGATCGGGGAAGAGGTGGTGTTCGGCATTGTGTGCACTTCAAAGGTCAATAATGATACGACAAACTAATCTTATGTACACTCCCAGGGCAAAAAATTATACTGATCATACTGACACAGAGACCAAGAAGGCAAAACTTTTTGAAGAGCTAATGGGTGTAAATTTGAAGAAATTAATGGAATCCTCTTGAACCTCTTGATTGATCCAATCTGCCTTTGGTTTCCTGTAACAATGCCTCAACTTTCTCATGTTGGATTAAAGACCCCTATTTTGATGCACATTCAAGAACAGTAAGCACCTCTGCCTGAGCAAAATCTTCGCTGTCAGGCACGTGTAGAGCGATGTATCAGAGAAGAATTAGGCCTGAGCTCTGAACAATTTGTTCCCCAAAGTAGACAGTTTGGACTAGATGTTTGGCTCCTCCAGCGTTGATTATAGCATTGGAATAATTGATACGGAGGTAATTGTCGCCGGCAGCAAATTTCACTAAGGAAATGCAGGCTTCCCTTGTAACTATCGCTTCTCTTTCGTCGAGAAGACAGACCATCGGGCTGACTATCCTCGTTTCAGTAGCCCAGAAAGATCGGCGTTCTGTTTTGCCAATTTGTTCCCCAAAGTAGACAGTTTGGACTAGATGTTTGGCTCTTCCAGCGTTGATTATAGCATTGGAATGATTGATGCGGAGGTAATTGTCGCCGGCAGCAAATTTCACTAAGGAAATGCAGGCTTCCCTTGTAACTATCGCTTCTCTTTCGTCGAGAAGACAGACCATCGGGCTGACTATCCTCGTTTTAGTAGCCCAGAAAGATCGGCGTTCTGTTTTGCCACCGCCGTGATCTCCATCACCGCTATGGCGGAATTGTACTGTACGTCTTTTGCCCCTTTCTTCGAGAAGAATGGCAAAGCACAAAAGGGCTCTCGATTTGATGATGCTACAGCAGATGGTTGAATTTCCTTTCGCGAGACACCAAAGAGCTCTCGCCGCCATTGCTTTCATGTAAGCTTTAGTCTTTGGATCTTCCATTTCCCTCCCTTTGATGCTTGTCCGGCAGAGGCTATGGCCATGCTGGTGGTGGTGGTGGTGGTGTTCTGATGATTCTGTTGTTGTTGCCGTTGGTCTGAATTTGATTCGAATTTACGCCATTGATTTGTCCTTGAGCTTTCATAGCCATAGTGTTAGTCTGAACGATGGCACGGTGGTGAGGGAGGAGAGAGAGAAAAGGGTAAAGTAGAAAAATGAAAAAGAATAAAATAAAACAAAAAGAGATAAAAATGAGAGAGAAATGAGTTGGGATCGTTAAATGATCGAAATGTCCTTAATGAAACGTTGACTGTTAGTTTGACTTAATAAAATTTCGCTCAAGAGTCAATTTGGAACGAAAATGAAATATTAAGGAACCATTGTGTCGATTTCCAAATATCAAAGGTCAATTGAACACTTGAACTATTTGTCAGGGACTAAAAATGTCATTTTCCCTTATTAGAAACCTTCAACCTTCGATTAAAAAATTTAGTACAACATCAAAAACAAATTCAAATTTAATTAAAATTAAAACTTACAAAATTAACAACTTGAACTAAATACGAGATTACAAAAAACCTTCAACCTTCGATTGAAAATTTTAGTACAACATCAAAAACAAATTCAAATTTAATTAAAATTAAGACTTACAAAATTAACAACTTAAATTAAATACCAGATTACAAACACAACTAACGTAAAGTACATTTTAAACTACATTAATTAATTGGTTGGATTAGCGAAATTTCGTGCTCTGCTATCTACCACGACACAAACTAGCTCATCCACTAAATTATCAAGACAATCCTCAAACAGTTTCATCTAAACGAAATAGCTCTAACCCTTTAATGCCAGTGAAGTTGCCATGTTGTTTTGCAATTTGGGTAAGTACTTCACCTTATTGTGCGTCTCATCTAACAATGTTGCAAAGAGAACATTGTTTCGCACTTTTTCAATAGTCATCTCCGAGTCATAGTAAATAATAAAAATTGAGAGACCTATTTTCTTCAGCAGAAGAATATCTTGGTGAATGTTTTATACGACACCATCATTTCGACGAGTTGTTAGACTGTCATAGTTGCACAATTTTTTTCCTCTAGAACCAACAACCTAATTGTCTCTTCTATCTCTAATCAATCTTCCAATTATTGTGACATGCCTATCAAGCATTAAGGAGCTTACATTCACCAAGATACGACCTAAATAAAAATAACCATCAAATAACGAATGAAAACATAAAACTTAAAAATTATTAATAACAAATATTCACCTTAGTTATCATTGGAGATGATGTTACTCATTTTCTTTGCATATAAATTTCCTCATAAATGCTAGAGATTGCTCAATGTTAACTCAGGTGGTAAAGGAAAATGCTAGATTTTGTCTGCTTACAGAAAAATTAAGGCAGGAAATTTGGGGGAGAAAAAATGTTGAGAAAATTATTTTTGCGAATGCTTTGGTGGTAAATTTTGCTTGACTGAAATTAGGCCGCCATTAATATGTGAAATCGCTCCAACAAAAGTAAAAGAAAAAATAGAGGCAAAATTTGCCACCAAAATTTGCTTATATATAAATAAAACCATGCCAATCTCCCATCCACATCACATTCATATTATTTCCCCCAATCTCAAATCATTCAAATATTACTTCAAATGGGAACGGGTAAGGAAACGATAGGGGTAATGATAAGGCTAGAGAACCTATGAATATTTATTACACTGGAGAGGATTTAGGGATATAGGGCGATATTAAGTCCCAAAATAAGATAGATATATGGTGTGACCTTGAGATACCTTAAAAAAAAGTTATGCTTTGGTACAAAGACAAACCGCAATGTCCACAAGTATGGTTAGATGACCGAGATGATGTGTCCAACCCTAAATGTTCACATGGTCAGTAAGATATTGTTTTCTCAAAATGTGGTGTTCGAAGAAAACTTGATTCTCTAGCGCGTGGATAAATCCAATCAGTGGAAAACGAACTTTCTTAGTTCATGGTGATCATTTTGTTGACACAATCCGATAGGTTAATTGTCATTATCACAAGATGTACATGTGATCATTTTGTTGACACTACCTGATGGGTTAATCATCGTTATCACGTGTACAACTAACTTCATCGGGGCAAAGATAGTGAAGATGCAAAGAATTTACGCTGACCAATGCTAATGGCAAAAAAAAAAAAAAAAAAAAAAAAAAACCTTATATGAGGCACGGTGTCACTTGTATTACCTCAAGGTTCCGAAAATATGCTATGTCAAAATTTTGAACAGCAAACTAGATAACATCAACAAAATTTGTCACATATTGAAATGAGAATTTCACCAAATAGAAACGATGATTCATGTAAAATAAAATTTCACAAGATTTGAAAGAGCAACGCTCTAGATGTAACCGAACAAAAGGCAAAATACTTTGTCGATCCACGATACACATACGACCCTACATTGTCTGACTACGAAGACCCCTTCAATTTCAATATATTTAATTTTCTTTCAAATTATGTTATTTTTTCTACGAATTAAATTTAAATTCACATGTTTAAAAAATTATTATGTCAAGCATAATATAAATAATATATAGTTCAAATAAAATAACTTAATAATAAAATTTTCAAATACATAATTCATTTGCAATATATTTTAATAAATGACAAACAACTTAAAAAAGGAAAAACAAATATTCAAAGTGATTTAAAAAAAAGAGAAAATAAAAATCGGGTCTAGCAGAACCATCTCTAATAAAAATGGGATTGTTAGAATTTTTTTATTGTTGCTTTTTTTTTTTTTTAAATAATAAAAATAAAAACGAGCCGGGTAGATCAGTTTTTAATAAAGATAGTACTGTCAGTCCCGTTTTAATTTATTTATTTTTTTTGCAAAACCCAACAAAAATTGGTGTACAGTCGTTTTTAAACCATAAGTATATGGTGTAAACAAGGTTTACAACCACGTTTTTTTATATTTTTGTCTTCCCCACGTAAAGAATACCACTCCCATTTTAGTAGAAGCAAGGTTCCCACCTCCCGTTTTATGTGGATTTTGTTACTTTTCTACCCTTTCCAATATTGTAGGTTTTTTTTTTTTTTTTTTTTCTTTTTTTAATTTATAATTATTCGATGAAGAACTCTTTTTTTTTATATATATATATATATATATATATATATATATATATGTTGGGATATGGATTTAAACTCTATGACTTCCACAAGAAAATAAAGTAAATATCCACTAAATTATAAGTTTTGTGTTGAAGAATTTCTTTAACTCTAATGATAATGTCAACGAGTGACATCAAATTCAATGTCATTTTTCACCTCAAATCGAGATTATTTTTCAAGTAATGCTTAACATGAAAAAGTTATGACTAAATTTGGGGACCAAATATATAAAATCTTTGTACAAGTGTATTAATTGATTAAAAATACAATATCTGATGCATTGAAATCTTATATAATGTACAATTTAGTTTAAATGAGACAAATTATGATCTTATTGAAGTTTTGGGACGCCCACCTAAAAATCACTTCTACTAAAGTCACGCCCACTTAAAAATTTGGAACTCAAAATATATTATTATTTTTTTATTAGGGACAATCGGTGGGAACTTGCACAAAAATTAGTAAAAGCTTTCAATCAAATGAACATTTTACTTCGGCCACACCTATTTGATTTCATGAAAATCCTAATACTTCAATTAGGGTTGTATTGTCGGTTGATGCCATCGGTAGGTGGAATCCGACCCACGCCTCCGGTCTTCGAAATTTATTTTAGTTACAATCAACTATATTTTTAGTTACATTTTTAGTTACATTCATGTCTTCTTAGTTAAACGTTTAGTAATTTGTTAGTTACATTTATGCAATTTTTCTACTTACATTCATCAATAACTAAAATAATACACATATAAATCAATATAGCTAAAAAATACATGAATATAACTAAAAAAATACACGAATGTAATTAAAAATATACTATAAATATAACCAAAAAGTACACTAAAAAATATAGCTAGAAAAGAAAATGTAACTAAAAAAGTTTTTGCGAGATTAGCGGTTGTAGGTCTGACGATACAAACCCTAATTGGTTCCATTGATAGACAGAACATCCACCATAAGATTAAAACACAAAATAAAACAAACTGAGAAAAATTACACTCAACTTAAACTTAAAATAAAGTAAATATTGGATTAAACCTGAGTTTGACCAATAATCCATTTTAATTAAATAAGAGCAACTCCAACCTAAATAGACATTTGGATTAGGTGACGGATCAAATGTCCTCGTGAATAGTATTTTGCCTACTTAAAACGTGTTTTCACGCCAACCTAAATAAGCATTTTCATTAATTATTTCTTTTTTCACTAAATTTTTATTTGAAATTTTCAACTGCTAAATTGATATAATTTTTCAAACTTCAAAATTAAATTTTATTGCCAAATTTGAATTTCAAACTTTAAATTTTACCTCCAAATATTACATTCAAAATTTTGCATTGACCCCCAATATTCATCTATAAATTCAACAAATTCTTCTAAAAATCTTATCAATCTTCACTTCATTTTCTTTCCAACTCATTTGTTGTTTCTCTTAATATCATTTTATATCTCGTAATATTGTGACAAATTTTCTCATTTTTTATGACTCTGATAATAACTTTGAGCAATTAGCAACTATGCTCATGAGAGTCAATGATCAGCCAACCGTTGGAAGCTTCAGGTTGATGCGATTTTGTTTTAGGTCACAACATTACCGATCATATTAGAGTTGGTGTTCAGTGTTGAATATTTAAGAGCACCAAACAATAATGATACCGTTGGCGCTCGATGGGCAATGAGGTTTTCTTGGAATCCTGAGGAGTGTTGACTGTATGCATTGAAGATAAAATAATTGCCCTACTACTTGGCAGGGGATGTACACTTGTAATTGTCATTATCCCACAATTATTTTGAAAATTGTTGCTTCACAAGATCTATGTATATAGTATGTTTTCATCCCTCAAGGCTTGAGGCAAAATATTTTTTCACAACTCCAGAATCAACTAGAAAAGATGTTGAATGCACATTTGGAGTGCTCCAAACACGTTTTGCAATTGTATATGGACAAGCCCATTTTTGGGATGAAGAAACACTAGAAAAAATTATGAAAGCGTGCATTATAATGCACAATATGGTGATTGAGGATGAGGGAGGAACCACAAATATTGATTTCGAGAGGAGTGATGGAAATTCTCATGTGCAAATCTCGCATGCTTGTACACCTAAGCCATCGAACTATATTCAAACCCAACATCATATCAGAGATAGAAAAGTTCACTCTTAACTTCATTCATATCTCACCAAGCATTTATGGCAAGGAAAATTTTATGTTCTTGTTTGTTTAAAGTTCAGTGATCTCTTCTTTAATTATTGTGTTGTTTGTTTGAATTTTTATTGTTCCCATTTTATAGTTTGAATTTCACCAAATAAGAAAATTTCTTATTTGTTTGAACATTTTATTATAATGTAATACTACTTAAGAAATACAATTAATAAATAGAACCAAATAAAAATTATAACATCATACTTAAGGAATACAATTAATCACAAACTAAAATCTCTTCTCGTCAGAATCTCCATCTTAATACTCGTAGTGTTGCGCTAATATTGGCTCCATTTTACTTGTGTCCATCTGCATTATTCCATCTTTAAAAGGCTTGTGTCCAATTGGATTCTTTGTGTATCGAGTTGTAGTACTCTCTTGTTGCACCATCATTCTTTCTGGTCGTTCAGCCTTTGTACGATCCAATTCTTGTCGGTCTTGCATATATTGATTTAACACATGTTGTAGCTGCATAATCAAAGTCTCTTTTTTTTTTTTGCCTTTTTTGTCTTTTTTTTAATGCTTTTCTACCCGATGGTCTATCTAGGTTTACAAGACCTCCATCATCTTCACCAAAGTCAATGAATTAAGAGTTGAATTATTTGATGTTGTAGGACTCAAACCTGAATATATATATATTTTTTTTTTGTTCCTTTGTGGAAGTAGTAGCTTCACTCCATTTCAATTCATTCCCCAATATTTTCCAACAATGCTCAAATTGAAAGTGTTTTCTCATTAATTCAACATACAATTGCCTGATTCAACAAAGCTAAAAAAACAAATAAATTATAACCCTCCATCTCTCTCCAACACAATGCAAATCTTTGATTCTCACCAAAGAAATCTATCAATCTCAGTCCACGCCACCGACATTTCCATCTCCATCCGACTTAGATCTCGCTCCATCTACATCGATATCATCCAATCATAAGTACTCCTCTCTATATTCTTAACCAAAATTGTTATATCCATGATGTTCTTCTTGTTTTCATCAAGTAAAATTAGGGTCATTCCTCTCATCAGAAAAGTTTAATTCTTGCGGCATCGTTCGAAGAAATTCAAATTTGGAGGCGATGGTGGTAAGAAATTCGCCCAATTCCAGATGGAAGAAGCTTGGGAGTGAATTTGTTGGTGGCGGCGGCGGCATCGGAGATCTGGGAAGTGGCGACTTCTGAATCGTAGATCTGAGGGAAGTTTCTTTGGTGTAAGGCGGTGTTGTTCGGTGATGGTGGTGTTCAGTTTGGGGGTGTTGGTATTCGCTTCAATGGTGTTCTTTCGTAGTGGTATTGTTCACTTTGGCGGATATGTTCTTTGATGGTGATAGAGAAAATGATAAAGGGAAGGTTATTTTTGTCTTATTCGTAATATATTAGGGTTGATTTTGAAAGGTAAAATATAAGGTTCACTTGTGAAAATGTAGAATTGTCAATTCAGCTATAACTTTCATGATATTATAGTGGAAGTCCCATGCTATTTTTATAAGGAATAATTGACGATTAGTTCCAAATAGCAGAGATGAGATAATATGTTGTTAATCCCATTTAAAACATAAATTTTGATTTATTCCCTCAAAATGGTTTTTATTTGCATATTAGTCTCACATGTGCTCACACATTGTGCGGAAGGTAAAAAGAAATTTGGTAATTAAATTCGTATTAGAGTAAATATCAGTTACATATAATTAATTAGTTATAATTTAATAATTACAAAGCACATGCTTTTATATAATAATTTACTCTAGGTAAAATTAAAACATAACTTTTAAGTTTGTTTAATGAAAATAGTAATTACTCTTAAAAATAACATATATATATATATATATATATATATATATATATATATATATATAATTTGATAAAAAAAAAATCAAAATAAATGTGCAATAAATAATGGTTCAAACAAACTTATTTGAATAGGAGGAGGTGTTAAACATCACCATCAAAATTTCATTTTTCACCCCCAACAAACTACTTAGCAGTCAAACAACCTTTTTCCCTTTTGGGTATTTGATATTTGTTTGAACTGCAAAGCATAAAATCCACCTGGAGAAACTAGAAACTACCCGGAAGGAAGAAGATCAAATCAAGGGTATTATAAAAGATTACAATATTTTATTTATTATGAAAAGTTATTTTATTTTTATTTTTTTATATTATACTACAAATGTGTAAATATTATTTATAATATTTTCTAAAAATGGTAATTAAAATTTCAAATATAAATTTTTTGGTAATAGGATAATTAAAAATTAATTTTGGAATTGTGAATATCAATTGTTTCCTTAGGAGCTTCTTGTGCAAGTGGAACAAATGCTATTAATGCACTGTAGATTGCATCATTAGACTTTAGAAATGTGTAAATGAGCTAGATTTACACTACCTTAGGGTTTTATTTTTTTTCTTTCATACAACCGAAAATATACTAATTTTTCGTATATTCTAATGCCAATTTGTCTTGGGGAAATAAAATATAGTGGAGCCTATACTGATTACATTAAATGTCATAATCTCTAGATGGTGATTTAAATACTTTGGTGAAATATGTTTACTATTTCTGTTTCAAAAGACTCGGAATGTTAACTCAAAATCTAGAAACGATTGTGTAAAATGATTAGTAAAATGGGAATTTTTTGCATGCTTGTAACGAAGAGGAATAGACAGTGAAGATTTGATAAGAGGGGCGAAAATAATTGAAGGTAATTAAGAATCATGAGGGAAATATACAAATAATAAGTCACTAGTCTCCTATAATACAAGTTGCTTTGACTGCCAGTATTTGTTTATGGATTGAGAATTTTTCTAGCACATTATTGGATAATCACATAAAGGTATCCAAGCTCCGTGGCTAGTCTGCGCTTTTTGGACTTTATAAACTTAACGCTTGCTGAGGTAGTCAGTGGCTTGCTCTCCACATATCCTTCTTCAAGCTCCAATACAGAAAGACAACAAATAGAGCAAAAACAATATGATCTTAGTTTGCTTCAGGTAACAACAAAGTCGAAAGTTCCTGGAGAATATGTAAGTTCCTCATTATCTCCAAATTCCTTGAAAATCTCTCCAAGGAGGCAAGATTATTAAAAAGATAATATTTTTCTTTAAGAAAGGCTGTTCACATGTCCAAAAAATAAAGAATAACATGAAACCAAGATCCAAATATAGATCTAGAATTGAAATATGCATAGGTTATTAGTTTATGAAGTTTGATTTATAGGTTAGCATTTTCTCGTGTTGATTTAAGTTTATGAAGTTTGAAAAAGTTTAGGCTTAGACATTCAATCCTTAAAACCACTTATGCTATTTTTGATATTAATACACTGATTCTGTCGAGATGGAACTTAACTCATCACAATTACAAATTATAAAAGTGGACGTTATCTAATCTATACCTAACTGTCTCATTTGAATCTAAATTTGTGCATTCGAGGAAGGTCAAGTAGCAACAAAAATTTTAATCATCTCACATCAATCAAGTAACTAATTAACAATTAACCCCCCAATTGCCGAATGCATAGAGTTAGAAAGGGAGCAGAGAGTTGAACCTGAAACAGCGTCCATTTCTTTCTCAGACTTTGGCCTGCATTTCCCGAAGAGCGCCAACTTCGTCTTCAATCTCCTTGAGTCTCTTCTTCATATCCTCCAAATCCTACTCGAAAAATCCCAAAACACAACCAAAAACAAAATTAAACAGAGCTAAAATCAAAACAAGAGAAAAGTCAAAACAAACGAAACCTTGGGAGGGTTAAGATCATCCTCATCCACGTCCACCCTAGCCATATCGACATCCACATCCATGTCTCCTTCTTCGGGAATCTCTCATTTATACTTGTTTTTTTGTTTCCTTACAAAAGGAGTGTTATTTGCACTCCAATCTCCTATTTTACCTATCCCACATGAATACTGCAAATGTAATCCATTGGGTGCCTTTGAAAGTTAACATAAATTTAATTAAATCAGAGTACGTAAATTTAATTAAATCAGAGTACGTAAATTTGATTAAATCGTTGGTAAAATGAGTAATATACAAATCAATTCATAAAAAATGAGATAACTTAAACAATCAAACGGGCCGTAAACATACAATGCATTAGATAATCAATTGTAATTGGCTGCCTTATGTTGGATTTTACAGGCCTTTTGACAAAAACAAAAATAGAAATCTGGAAACAAAAACACTAATTCAATTCATTCTGACTTGTTGAAGGTGAGAAATCTGTGTGGAGAGTGGATCTCGGATGTTCCGGTTCCTGGAACATTTGTTTGTAATATTGGCGATATGCTAACGGCCATTGCAATCTTCTACAACTTCTTTTTCTTATACAATTTTTGCATTACGTATTAACCATTTAAAAGAAAAACAAACAGATCATATCATTTTTATGAGTATAGGGTCATTGCAATGCATCAAAACTCTTCCAAGTATAGGATATGAGTCGCCTACTTTTACAAGGTTAAAAAAATTGTGAACAGCCTAAAAATGAAAAGAAAGAAAAGGAGAGCTAACCCGGAAGTCAGATGTTAACATCATGTTGGAGACCGAACTCTCAAAGTTCATTTTTCGTACTCACTCTCTAGTGCTCGCACTCTCTCCCACCCTTTCTCTCTAGCTCTAGTTGTCTCTCCAACATGATTTTTGGCAACAGTGGTGACGTTGAACTTCACCCTTTGGTGGAGGAGGAGAGGCAGAGCCCTAAGCTTCACGAGGAAGGAGAGGCAGATCGTGAAGCTCCTAGAGAAATAGAGAGACCTGGCTGTTAGGCTCCTGTGATCTGCCTGACATCCAGGAGCTTCAAGAGGAGGAAAGGCAAATTCAGGACCTTCACGATGACAGTGATATCAAGCAAGGGATCGCAAATCCCAGGAGCCCTAACAGCCAGGTGTCTCTCTCTCTCACACACACACACAGAGAGACATCCACCCATAAATGCCACACCGATGTTCTCTCTCTGATAGGAAATGGTGGGTTGTTTTCATAATTAAATTAGGAATTAGAGTGGGTTGGGTTTTAGAAAGTATTTAGTGGGTTTAAGTGCATTTGGTTACTTTTTTAGAATTATATAAGTTGATTTAAATTATTAGGCTATTTAATTGAGTAGGCAATAATAGTAATTGGACTTTCAATTATTTTTTTAAATTGGATTTTAATTTAATTTTTGTAGTTGAAATCTAATTTATTTTTAAATTGACAAGGGCTTAAATTGATACAAATTAAAAATAAAGGGACTTGATTGACACAAAATTTAAATATATGGCCTCATTTGAAACAAGTAACAAAATTGAACCAATTCTAATGTAACCAAGCATTTGGTCATCAAAATCACTTGGGGTTGACGGGATTAATCAAACAAATGAATCTCAAGTATTAACAGTTTATTAATGGGCGGGGGTAGGGAGTGAACAAAATAGTAGTTATTTATATTTAATTTAAACATAGGAAAAATTAAATAAAGAAATGACCAACATAAATGCCTATTGGGTTAGAGCGACTTTTTGATTTTGTTTAGTGAGTTTGGACTTATGTAGTTATTTAATTAAAATTGTTTTAAGTGGGTTATTGTTTAGGTGGGTTTTAGTGTATTTGGTTACTTAATTGAAAAGTCCTAATTTTCCTACGAAATTTAAGAATCAAATTCAGAGATAAATTTCAACTTGAGGAGAGATCGCATCTAGCTCTCTGCTTTTCTACTCCGTGGATTCACTTGTAATTTTTAAAGCACAGATTTCCTAAGAAACTTATGAATTCAATTTGGAGAAGGAGTCCCCAAAAATACACTACTCTGTAAAAATAACTTGTACATTATTCCACAATCTCCTCCCGAATTTTTTGCTCCCCTTCTTTCGGTCTTTGATGCATCTAACATTTTCTAAATCTTTATTTTTCCTGTCTTTTAGCCATATATCCCTCTCAATCTTTTGTTTCCTAGATTCTAAACTAAGATTTCCTACATGATTTTTCTTGCCTCCAATTTTACCCTTGTGTGTTAATCTAACATATGATTGCTCATTTGATGATCCATAATTCCATATGGATTTGCTGCACAAGGCAACTATTCCTCTTTATCTTTCTGAAAGCCCTGCATATATTTCGCTTCTCGTCTTCCATGGCTGAACCTTATGCTGAAGCCCAGGGAAGAAAGAAAGAGCGATGGCTTTCTGCATCAAATACAGAATAGAGAGAATAGCTCAAAGTGGTAAGGAGCTCAAGGTTCCAACCTGCGAAAAACAACCACGCATTTCAAACGAGATTAGTGTCACGCGTGTAAATGAATCTTGTGTGAGTGTGAAAACACGAACTCGTGGGTATACCAAAAAAAAAAAAAAAAAAACGCTCACCCAATAGCTTTAAGCCGAAATAAAATTTTTAGGCCCGTTCATTTTAGTGTTTCTATTTCTTGATTTTTCTTATTAATTACAATTTCTGCAGGCCATAAAGATCAGTATCCATAACGACGCTCAGCCTATTTTGACAGACGAAACAGAAATAAACAGGATAACCATGATTCAGACGATGTACCTAAGCATTAATGGCGATCCCGTTCACCGTCATGTGTAGTTTTGAAAATATTATTAAGGCGGCAAAAAACCTAACAGTTTAATTGTAATGAATGGTGCAGATCTAATTCTTTATCCCAGACTACTCCCTCTCACATTCTACATCGTCGGGGTGTGCACATTGATGTATATTTTGGGAATGGGGATGATGTTTGTTACCATGTGGTCAATAACGAGGGGGGTGACGTTTTCATCCCGGTACATGATGGGTTTCAAGGTGTCATGTGCTTCGGTGCTTTATGCCTTACTGGTGGTTAACTATGTTCCTAATTTTTCTGTAAGCATCAATGGCTTCAACAAGGAGGTCTCTAACATTTGTGCCTTGTTGCTTTTCATTTTATTTTTGTTATCGGCCTTCCATGATGGTCTGGTGGTTTACCTTCCTTTTTATTAGGATAAGACAAAACCTTAGGCAGCGTTTGGTAACCATTTCCTTCCCAGAATTTCCCATTCCATTCCCATTTTTTTGGGATTGATTTTTGGACATAGCGTTTGGAAATATATCCCACTTTTTTGTTTCCGTTCCCAAATGGGCACATATCAGAATCCATCCCATTTTTTTGTGACGGATTGAGAAAAAAAAAAAAAAAAAACAACTCCCAACCATTCCCATCCCATTCCTCTCGTCTCCATCCGATCGATCAAGAACAAGACCCATCCTCGTCTCTGCTCCGATTTCATCCTCCATCACCGACGTCGTCTTCGCCTTCATCTTTCTCCATCGTTGCTCGTCATCGATCGGTCGTCGTCTGGTTCTTCGTTCGTCATTGTCCACATCGTCTTCGTTGCCTTTGTGTTCGAAATCGTGTTTCGATTTTGATTTCGAAATCGAAACCCAAATTGAAATAGGATTTCGAAATCGAAATCAATTTCGATTTCCTTCCTCAATTTCGATTTTAAAATCAAAATAGGGTTTCAAAATCGATTTTCCTCCCTCGTGAGTTATCGTTCGCTACTCGTTGTCTTCGATTTCGATTTCAAAATCGAAATCCTAACGAAGAACGAAATAGTATTTTGATTTGGGTTTCTTGGCGAACGAAATAGGATTTCGATTTGCGTTTCTTGAACGGTGAACGAAATTCCCAGAATTTCTGAAACACTTGAATGGCTGTTGAATTCCTTGAACGGCTGTTGAATTTCTTGAACGAAATTCCCAGATTTCTTCGATATGTTCTTGGATTTATTCTTAAAATTGTTCTTGAATTTGTGGTTTAGGGTTGTTCTAAATTTCTTGGATAAAATTGTTACCAAACGCGATTCTGTTCCCAAATCCAAAAAAAAAAAATTGTTGTTACAAAACGCGATTCTGCTCCCAAAAAGGACACAAAATTCTCATCCTATCACATTCCCATCCCACTGCATGGGATGAGAACATAAATGGTTACCAAACGGGCCCTTAGTTTTTCTATTTGGTGATCATGGCAATTGATTTAATCTCTTTTTTTAAATGAATATGGTCTATATGGTGTACCTAAGCAGAAATTAGGAATAGTTGTCAACTTGTGATTTAAATGGTAACATTTACGTAAATGATTATGGTGGTGCATTTTCCGTTAAGTTTGAGAATATTTTTCATTTTGATTTCTGCATCAATGTTTTTTTATCACTCGGGTGTATTCGGGATAGTTAAACAGCTTAGGATATCGAAAGTGTACTTTGTTTGATATTTAGTGGTGAAAGGGAGGTAGTTGTTAGTTTAAATATCAAACAAAGTACACTTTCGATATCCTAAGCTGTTTAACTATCCCAAATACCCGAGTGATAAAAAAAAAACATTAATGCATAAATTCCATAAATCAAGATAAAAAATATTCTCAAACTTAACTGAAAACGCACCACCATAATCATTTGCGTAAATGTTACCATTTAAATCACAAGTTGACAATTATTCCTAATTTCTGCTTAGGTATACCATATAGACCATATTCATTTAAAAAAAAAAAAGATTAAATCCATTGCCATGGTCACCAAATAGAAAAACTAAGGTTTTGTTTTATCCTAATAAAAAGAAAGGTGAACCACCGACCATCATGGAAGCCGACAACAAAAATAAAACGAAAAGCAACAAGGCACAAATGCTGGAGACCTTCCTGTTGAAGCCATTGATGCTTACAGAAAAATCAGGAACATAGTTAACCACCAATAAAGCATAAAGCACCGAAGCACACGACACCGTGAAACCCATCATATACCGGGATGAAAACATCCACCCCTTGTTATTGACCGCATGGTAACAAACGTCATCCCCATTCCCAAAATATACATCAATGTGCACACCCTGACGATGTAGAATGTGAGGGGTAGTAGTCCTGGATAAAGAATTAGATTTGCACCATTCATTACAATTAAACTACTAGGTTTTTTTGTCTCCTTAATAATATTTTCAAAACTACACATGACAGTGAACAGGATCACCATTAATGCTAGGTACATCGTCTGAATCATGGTTATCCTGTTTATTTCTGTTTCGTTTGTCAAAATAGGTTGAGCATCATTATGGATACTGATCTTTATGGGCTCCACAAATTGTAATTAATAAAAAAAATCAGGAAATAGAAACACTAAAACAAACGGACCTAAAAATTTCATTTCAGCTTAAAGCTATTGGGTGAGCATTTTTTTTCATTTTTTTTTGGTAAACCCATGAGTTCGTGTTTTCACACTCACACAAGCTTCATTTACACGCGTGAGACTAATCTTGTTTGAAATGCGTGATTGTTTTTCGCAGGTTGGAACCTTGAGCTCCTTACCACTTTGAGTTGTTCTCTCTATTCTGTATCTAATGCAGAAAGCCATCGGCTTTTCTTTCATCCCTAGGCTTTAGAATAAGGTTCAGCCATGGAAGACGAGAAGCGAAGTACAGAAAAATAAAGAGGAAGGATAATTCAATATACAACGCCCAACGATGTATATACGAGGAATCGATTTTTGTAGGGGAGATCGCTCAGCTATGGCCCGAACTGTCGCTACTAGCGAACCTCCGTTGCGGACTATGGTACTCGTCGAAGTTCCACTCAACCTGTTATTTCAAATCGACCGATGGTCACACCAATAACCGGTAAACTTTTTCCTCTCTCTCCATAGTCTATCTCTGACTTATTAATATTACGACTGTCCGCTAGGGGTTGCCTTGTGCAGCAAATCCATATGGAATTATGGATCATCAAATGAGCAATCATATGTTAGATTACCACACAAGGGCAAAATAGGAGGCAAGAAAAATCATGTAAGAAATCATAGTTTAGAATCTAGGAAACAAAAGATTGAGAGGGATATATGTAGGAAAAGCAGAGAGTTAGATGCGATCCTTCCTCAAGTTGAAATTTACCTCCAAATTTGATTCTTAAGTTTCGTAGGAAAATTAAAACTTTTCAATTAAGTAACCAAATACAATTAAACCCACCTAAACAATAACCCACTTAAAACAATTTTATTAAATAACTAAACAAGCCCAAACTCACTGAACAAAATCAAAAGGTCCCTCTAACCCAAATAGACATTTATGTTGGTCATTTCTTTATTTAATTTTTCTTTGTTTAAAATTAAAATATAAATAACTACTATTTTGTTCACTCCCACTCCGCCCATTAATAAACTGTTAATACTTAAGATTCATTTGTTTGATTAACCCCGTCAACCCCGTGTGATTTTGATGACCAAATGATGGTTACATTAGAATTGGTTCAATTTTGTTACTTGTTTCAAATGAGGTCATATATTTAAATTTTGTGTCAATCATGTCCCTTCATTTTTAATTTGTATCAATTTAAGCCCTTGTCAATTTTAAAAAAAAAAAAAATAGATTTCAACTACAAAAATTAAATTAAAACCCAATTTAAAAAAAAAATTAAAAGTTCAATTACTATTATTACCCACTCAATTAAATAACCTAATAATTTAAATCAACTTATATAATTTTAATTAAATAACAAAATGCACTTAAACCCACTAAATACTTGCTCAAACCCAACCCACTCTAATTCCTAATTACAAAAATAACCCACCCCCAAAACAACCCACCCTTTCCTATCAGAGAGATAACACCGATGTGGCATTTGTAGGTGGATGTCTATGTGTGTTTGTGTGTGTGTGTGTGTGAGAGAGAGCGAGAGACCTGACTGGGCTCCCCTGCTCGAGAGCAATGTTTTTAAAACCGGACCAGACATCGAACCGGAAAGGTCACGGGTCACCGGTACGCAAACCGCGGTTAAACCGATAACGTCATAATTATTTATATATATGTATTTATTTAAATAAAAAATACAATACAGTGTTTATTCTTGATTTGGTGAATGTTATTTTTTATGTTTATTTTTTCTTCAAATGTGTGTAATATATATATATATATATATATATATATATATATATATATATATATATATATATATATTACACACATTTGAAGAAAAAATAAACATAAAAAATAACATGAAGAACGATGAAGAACTCAAGAACATAACTTAAATGAACAAATCAACTGAAACAAGTGATCAACAACTCAATAACAATATAAATATAAATATTATAAATTTCAAACATTAAACAAAATATAAATTTCAGAGCCTCAGATCAAGAAAAAATAAACACTTACAGCCGTCCTGCAGTGGTGAAACTGAACCGAATCGTCCGCCGTTTGAAGCAATATCTAATTCTTCAGTCCACTAAATTGAGTGATTGATTTTGCCTAAACAAGCACATTTGATAAAATGATCTTAAACAATTAACATGAGCACATTAACCAACCATCATAATTAAACAAATTATTGAAGAATTAATAAAAGCAAAAAAAATATGCATGAACCCGGAACTAAAAGCATTGAAATAATAATAATAAAAAAAAAAAAGGGGAAAAAACTTACAGATATTGGACTGCGAAGGAACGTCGGATGCAGGTCGCCGTTGGATTCGAGCTTCACTTTCGGAATTGGAGCATCACTGGATTGTCGCCGACAAGATGTGCAATGAGAAGGACAGCGAGCGAGAGATCGAGACTGCAGATGAGAGAAGAGAGACATGGAGCAGGTCGCCGTTGGATTTCAAGCGTCACCGTCAGAATTGGAGCATCACCGGAGTGCCAATTTCAGAATTGTAGTCGTACTTGTCAAGAGCACCGTGGAAATCATCGATCGTGAAGGCGACGCTTCCCATAGGTTCCTCCCTGCACCGCTCGTAAGCTTCTCAAGAGCACCGTGGAAATCATCGATCGTGATGATTTTGAGACTGAGAGAGAGAGAGAGAGAGAGAGAGAGAGGCAGGCGCCGATTTGCAACTGAAAAGGCGGCTAGGGTGTTTTTAGGGGAAGCATTTATATATATAGGAAATTATGAAAACCCGGCCGGTTCGACGAAAACCGGACCGGTTCACCGGTTTTTAAAGTAACCAGGATTTACGGATTTTCCGGACCGGAAACACGACCGGTCGACGGTTCAACCGGCCGGTCCGGTCCGGTTTTTAAATCATTGCTCGAGAGAGACCTGGCTCTCCTCCTGGATGTGCCGCTTCTCCTGGTGAAGCACCTGGATGTGCTCGTCAACCTCCTGGATGTCAGGGCTCTGCCGGTTTTAAAAAACGGGGATCGGAGGTCACCGATCCCGTTACAGCCCGTTACACGAGTGTTAAAGAATTTCACACAGTAACGGTCCATTACGGGCCGTAACGGCCGTTAAGGCACTGTAATGGGTATGAAAAAATTCAGCAGAATTTAATCTATGTATTCATGACACAACCTGTTCGACGAAATGTCACAAAGAAATAAAGGAGACAGCAGAGCAAATTACATACCCAATGGCATCTCCAGCAGCAACGAAACTATGGCGGGCGACCCTTTTTTTTATTTTTTTTTCCGAAGGAAACATATCGAAAATCTATATTATTCTCACCTAAAACGCGAGGCTCTATCTTGAAGAAGACGACGAATCTAAGAACCAGGAAAATTCATGTGGAAAACATAACGAAAAGCACGAAGAAACCGAACCAGGAGCCGGAGAAGGAGAGTAGAGAGAGAAAGTGGAGGTGGGAACTGCGTGGGGAAAGGACAAATAAATGATGAAGACAGAAAAATCGTAGGTTCTAGAAGGAATAAGGGGAAAAGGGGGAAATTGTAAACAATAATAAAATATTAAAAAATTGAAGAAGTTTATGGAAAAAAAGTAGGTTCCAACTCCCAAACAGAGCGCCAGAAGTTGCCTATGCAATTTATGTCAATTTATGGACAACTTCTATGTTAGGATTTTTCCACCGTAAAAATTGGAACCCAAACAAAGGAAAACATAAATTTGCATTGATTTTAATTTATTTTAAAGTAAAGGATTTTAATATATTAGGTTTATAGACATTGTGAATTGAAAATAAAATTTTATGACTCCGGTATCGTTACGTTACACCCGTTTTACCCCGCTTCACCCCGCTTCCGCGTCTGTTACCATTATGGTTGTCGTTACCTGCGATTTAAAACCATGTCTGCCCCTCCTCCTAGTGAAGCTCCTGGATGTCAGGCGGTTCGTACAATTTAAAAATTGTGACTGATTTACAAAGAATCGATGTATGGCATTGTGTGTTGGTGTGCTGTCGTAAGCAACCAAAAATAAAATCCTACTCCTAAATATGAAATGTAATAGTGTGAGCAGGTATTATTTCCACAGAGAGTGCCTAGCCTAAATTTGTGACACGTGAACAAAGAGGGGGGGGGGGGGTTTTGATTATAGGATAGCAAAACTAATAAAATTAATAAGAAAAAGAATTGCAAACTTAATACCGAAATTCAATCAGAAAACACACCTTGGTCTAAGTCAACATCCACCTTCGGAATTTTATAACTGTTCATCGATGCAAGTATAAATCAATTTTCACATCAAATATTCACCGTTGGAATTATTTTCCTATCTCTTCTTACTTATAGTTAATTAGAAAACAAGCGATTTAATTAACCCTAACTACTAAACAACCTCAGACAAGCGCTAAAGGTTTAATCTAGTAACAACATTAAGAATTATAGAGATCGATGAAGCTAAACAACACAAGCACAAGCGGTTGTATTTAATTTAGTTGAGTGTCCTTCCTAAGATCTAATAATTTATGACGCAACAAATCATCAAATCTTAATTGCTTTACAGATTAGAGGGATCAAACAATTACGAATTTATATCTAACCTAGCAGTAAATTACAATGAATAATAAAAGGCCTCCTAGCGATTAAACGAAACAATTATGAAAATAGGCACAGAAGAACATCCAATACTCAAAATATAAATTGAACAATGAAAATAAATTAGATCTCATAGTTTTATTGATTTCGAGGCTTCAGTTTCCTTCGACCAAGAGAAATGATTTAGCCACACAAGGTCATGAGAGTTTACAAAATCAGAAAATAGAAAAGAGAGAAGAGAAGCTAGAGAGGAGTCCTCCAGGTACTGTTCGGCTCCAATTCCCCTTAGCCACTGTCCGAATATCTCTTCAAAAAGGAATAAATTTCCCCATTTATGATGAATAAAAAATTCCTAAAATATCGCCCTCTCAATAATGAATATTAAAAGGTGTATATTAAGAGTGGTTGATTCCATCCAGCTCACGGTCTTCTGTCTGAAACCAAAGAAAATGAATAATGTTTGAATGACATCATGCACCAACTTTTCATTTTTTATATTTTTGACCCCTGATGATTTGAATGGCCTTAATCACTTTCTATCCTTGGTTTCATGGACTTAAATGGTTCTAAATTGATCAGAAAACCGGGTTAGTTCGCGGGTTGGATCAAGTCATGGGTCGGGTTTTTGGTTCTCTCCATTTTTCGTTAAATTGGACTACCAGCAGTGCATGTATTGGAATTTCAAACCCAATTTCGACCATGATGTATTATGATTCTGGAGAACATTAAAACATAAACGTTGTAGATCTTTTTGTCTTATTTTCATACCATCTTGAATCATCTCAATTGAAGTTCTGAGGTGAAAGTTATGGCCTGATTACGAACATGTGTCGAAACAGCCTAAAACGCACAATTTATTTTGTTTTACTCCAAACGCCTTCATTTGTTTCTTAAATTAAAATATAAGTTTAGTGAGTACAATTAGGTACAAAATAAGTATGAAATATTAAGTATAAAGGACTAAATATATGAACATTTTCGCACTTATCAGATTCCCCCACACTTAGCTTTTGCTCGTCCTTGGGCAAAACAATATAAACTCAAAATAATTTTAAAACACCATTACAATACATAAGTATTCAATGCATGCTCCCTAATTAACCCCACATATTAATTTTAAATGTATAACCATGACAATCGAATTCAAGCCGAACATGTTCAAATCCTTTCACTTCAATCCACAAGTACTCTTGATCAGTCAATAAAAACATTTCGCAACTAACATAGTCAAGTCATGCACATATCACCCCCCAACTACTCATTTTTACTACTACAAATCGGGTAGTAAACTAGGAAATATTTCTCTCTTTGGTTGGTGCATTTTATGCTCCATCCTACTCTTTTTTTTATTATTTTTATTTTATTTTAACTTGGTAGGTGTATTTTATGCTTCGTCCTACCCATTTTTTTAGTAAATTAAACCCGAATTTAGGACTAGCTTAAAATGATTAGTTTAAGGATTTATTACACACTCCCAAATTATGTTTCGTCACTAAGCTCATACAACTTAACAAGAGTACCGCTTCAATCCATTACTAAGATTTGAGCACATTTACACTCAAATTCTCAAGACATTGCCAACATGTAAAATTAACAAATGGGTTCATCAAAGAACACTAATCAAACACTTATGTACTATTCAAACACTTATGTACTATTCAATTAACTTTCTTTTAGTTATTTATTTATTTAATTTTTTTTTCAAAAATAAAATTGAACACAACTTAATTCCCTTCCCCCACACTTAAATCTTACATTGTCCCCAATGTAATGTTAAATGTAAATAAAAGGCAGAAATGACCAAAATATAAATGTGAAAATAATAAGAAAATGGAACAAACTCCCCTTGGGTTGCCTCCCAAGCAGTGCCTTCGTTTATTGTCGTTGGCTCGACTCAATGGTTCATTTTTTCAATCAAGTTCAAAAATTTTTTGTGCTAGCGAATCAATCACATCAGTGAAATAAACAGGATTATCGTCACCAGGATTATCATCATAAATATTAAACTTAACAATTTCACCATCAAATTCCATAGTAAATGTGATTATGAACATCGATCATAGTCTTGGATGTTTTTAAGCATTGTCTTCCTAACAAAATAGGCTCACTTTTATCATTATTCTTCATATCAAGCACATAGAAATCAGCAGGGAAAACCAAATTATTAACTTGCACAAGAACATCCTCAACTACACCCTTAGGATAGGTATTAGATCTATCAGCTAATTGAATCATAACACCGATTTTATTTAAAGGTCCAAGTTTTAAAGAAGCATATATAGAATATGGCATGACATTAATAGATGCTCCTAAATCTAACATGGCCTTCTCAAATTTAGTGTTACCTATCGTACAAGGGATAGTAAACGTACCTGGGTCTTTACACTTTGTAAGAAGTTTTCTTTGAATAATTGCAGAGACATTTTCCCCAACTTTCACCTTCTCACATCCTTTAAGTTTCTGTTTTCTCTTAATTGTGCCTAATTCTTTTAAAAATTTAGCATAACGAGGCACTTGTTTAATAGCATCTAAAAGTGGAATATTTACCTCACATTTACGAAAAGTCTCACATAAATCACTATTTTGCTCATATTTTCCAGATTTTTCTAAAGCCTGAGGAAAATGAGGTATTGGTTTATATTCAGAAAGAGGTGGAAACTTACGCTTAGGTACATCGTCGTCATTAGGAACGTTCATCCCATCATCATTGGGGACATTCCTATTTGTAATGATGTTTTTCTCATTTTCTTGCTTCGATGATGCAGAAAATGTTATAACAAAAATCTCAACCTCTTTACTACTTCTCAAAACGATTGCACTTACATTTTCTCTTGGATTTACAATAGTTTGAGAGGGTAATTTTCCCGATCTTTTTGCCTTTATCCGATTGATTGCTGTTGTCATATGGCCCATCTGATTCTCCAAACTTTGAATACTAGCACTCGCCTCTTGTTGAAATTGTTTCGTCTCCTGTTGAAATTGCAAAGTGTTAGTGGCAAGCGATTTAATAATATCTTCTAAAGACATACCAAAATTAGAAGTTTGGCTCGATTGTTGTCTAGGGGGAGGGGGGGAGGGGGGGGGGGGTTATGGCTAATTGTATTGCTGGTAAGTTGGATGGTTTTGAGTCGCTGACTGATTTACTTGTGGATTCCCATAATTAAAACTGGGGTGATCCCACCATCCTGGGTTATACGTATTCGAATAAGGATCATATTTCCTTTGTGGTTGTCCCGGAAATCCACCTGCTATATTCACCTGCTCAATGGCTTCATCTTGAAGAATTGGGCACATATCGGTTGGATGCCCTACTACCGAACAAATCCCACAAGCTTTCACCGTTTATATGTTACCTGCAGCCATTTGACAAACAAAAGAAGTTAAACTAGCAATTTGTTGTTCAAGGGAGGATACATTTACCTCATTAATATGTTTAGATGGTGGATCAAGCCTAGTGCCAAATTGTTGAGAGTTTGCCGCCATGTTCGCAATCAAGTTTCTAGCAGACTCGAGAGTCTTATCTACCAACGTTCCTCCACTAGCAGCATCGATCATGCTCTTATCGGTGGGTAGAAGGCCGTCGTAGAAATATTGGATAAGTAGTTGCTCGCTAATTTGATGATGGGGGCAACTTGCACACAACTTCTTGAAACGTTCCCAGTACTCGTACAAGGATTCTCCATTATGCTGCCTTATACCACAAATCTCTTTCCGAATATTAGTCGTCCTTGAAGCTGGGAAATATTTCTCCAAAAACAACCTTGTCATCTCTTTCCATGTGGTAATACTTCCGGATGGTAGATAGTAGAGCCAATCCTTCGCTGCATCTCTTAATGAAAACGGGAAGGCTCTTAACTTGATTTGCTCTTCTGTCACTCCCATAGGTTTCATACTCATGCATATACCACATGAAACTCCTTCAGATACTTTTGAGGATTTTCACCTACAAGACCATAGAAAGTGGACAAGAGATGTATTAGTCCAAATTTTAATTCAAAAGTAGTAGTAGCATTTAAAATAGGGAACGTTATGCAAAAGGGTTGTTGGTTTAAGTCAGGGGCAACAAGCTCCTTTAACGTTCGATTTTTAGTCATGATTTCTTCTTCTGGTAAATCAAAATCACTAGAAAATAGGGAATTAAGAACTAGATCGTCCTCTTTCGATTTATGTATAGCTTCCTTCCTTAACCTGTGCAAAATTCTTTCTATATCCGGAATACACTGCAAAACACTTTGTTTAGAAGAACTAGTAACGGGCATACATAGTTAGAAAAGCAAAAATAAATTACGAAAAGATAAAGAAATAATAATAATAATAATAATAAAAAAAAAAAAAAAATAAGTAAAGATAAAAAAAAACAAAAAACAAAAAAATTGTGCCACTGTTTATCTAGTTTATGAATTAGAATTTAATTTAATAAATTAATGGTTTTTCTTTTTTTTTTTTAAAAAAAAACAAAAACCAATAACTATAATGTAACTAAATTAAATTTACTACAAAACTAAACTAATTTAAAACCACAATCAAAAATCTATGCCACTGTTTATCTATTTGATTCAATTATGAACTAAAATAAAAATTAATAAAATAATGGGTTTTAAAGGTTGTTTAGTTTTGAAGAAAGAAAAAAAAAAATTGGCCAAAAGAAAAGGAAACAAATTATAGGGTTGAGAATGTATTTTTTTTTTCTTTAACTCTTAAATGCTTTAGACATTTTCTTGTTTAAGTTTAACTATTATATATATTTTTTTGTTTACTGTTTCGGTTGTTTGTTTTTTTTTTTTTTTTTTATTATTATTTACTTTGACTATTTTTTTTTACTGTTTGGGCTAGACTGATTATTTATTTATTTTTTATTTTTTTTAATAAATTCTTGAACCGAAATAAAAGTTCAGGAAAAGCACAAATAAAATCAACTAGAGGCACTCTCTGGAAACGGCGCCAAAATTTGGTGTGCTGTCATAGGTAACCAAAAATAAAATCCTACTCCTAAATATAAAATGTAGTAGTGTGAGCAGATATTGTTTCCACAAAGAGTGCCTAGCCTAAATTTGTGACATGTGAACAAGGAGGGAGGGTTTGATTATAGGATAGCAAAACTAATAAAATCAATAAGAAAAAGAATTGCAAATTTAATACCGAAATTCAATCAGAAAACACACCTTGGTCTAAGTCAACATCCACCTTCGGAATTTTATAACTGTTCATCGATGCAAGCATAAATCAATTCTCATATTGAATATTCACCGTTTGAATTATTTTCCTATCTCTCCTTACTTATAGTTAATTAGAAAACAAACGATCTAATTAACCCTTACTACTAAACAACCTCAGACAAGCGCTAAAGATTTAATCTAGTAACAGTATTAAGAATTAGAGAGATCGATGAAGTTAAACAACACAAGCACAAACGGTTGTATTTAATTTAGTTGAGTGCCCTTCCTAAGATCTAATAATTTATGACGCAGCAAATCATCAAATCTTAGTTGTTTCACAGATTATAGGGATCAAACAATTACAGATTTGATATCTAACCTAGCTGTAGATTACAATGAATAATAAACTAGTAGGCATCCTAGCGATTAAACGAAACAATCATGAAAATAGGCACAGAAGAACATCCAATACTCAAAATATAAATTGAACAATGAAAATAAATTAAATCTCACAGTTTTATTGATTCTGAGGCTTCAGTTTTCTTCGACCAAGAGAAATGATTTAGCCACACAAGGCCATGGGAGTTTACAAAATCAGAAAATAGAAAAGAGAGAAGAGAAGCTAGAGAGGAGTCCCCCAGGTATTGTTCGACTCCAATTCCCCTTAGCCACTGTCCGAATATTCCTTCAAAAAGGAATAAATTTCCCCATTTATGATGAATAAAAAATTCCCAAAATATCTCCCTCTCAATAATGAAATATTAAAAGGTGTATATTAAGAGTGGTTGATTCCATCCAACTCACGGTCTTCTGTCTGAAACTGTTGTAGCAAAAAATAAATAATGAACGAGTTTACCGAAATTTCTTGGGTTGAGTCGCGGACTAGGTCGCTTTCTTTAAGACGTTTCGCGGCTTTGCCCAAGAACGTGCAAGCAGTGTAACAACCACGTCGTCCCCAGGATAAAACAGCCCAAAATCACCTCTATCTAGGACGTTCTTTGCATGGCAGAAGACCTGAATACTAAACACCCACACACTGTTTAAACGAACAAACAAACTACTCAGAAATCGAAGTTAAAAAAAAAATTGTTTCAGATATGAAGAAGAATCTGTTTATAGGTAAACAAGGTGCAAAAACTATTTTTCAGGTGAAGAAGAACACCGAAGTTGTATTTTCCTGTTTTAGATGAAGAAGAAGACTAAAGTAAAATTCTGTGTCAAACAATTATTGAAGAAATCAGTATTTATAGGAAGAAAAGAATCAGAAAGTTTGAATCCTTATTGAAACTGATTCAGACTTGATTGACATACATTAAAAATGTTTAAGAAAATTAAACGTTTTTTTTTAAACGTTCAAAACAATTAAACGTTTTTTTTTTAATTATTAAAACGTTCAAGAAATTCTAAATCAATAATTTAATAGTGAAACGTTTGAATCAAACTGTTAAAAAAAATGATATTTTAAATAATTTTTTTTCAAAAAATAAATAAGTGTCACCTCATCACACGCGCGCTCGGTACGGCCGGACGGGCAGCGGCGGCGGCGCACGCACATGTGATAAACCTGTAGGGATGTAGGTCATCTCTCTTCCATAAAATGTGGGTACCCCTTGGGGCATACCCCAAGAATTCCACATGCCACATGCTATACTCCTTAATATATCTTCTCTTAACCAATGTAGGATAAGAGAAAAAAAGGGAAAGCTTTATGACACTTTCTATAAAATATTTTAAAATTCATAAGTTTCAACAATCCCCCACTTGAATTTTTTAAAACAATATTTCATTGAGCAGTATAATACAATATAAGATTGTGCATAAAAAAATGTATTTATCGACTTGAACCTTTAGATAGTGAAGATGTTTTAGATTATACTAGAGTAACTCGTAATTTTGAACTCTATCTCTAACAACATCACACACACAACCCTATCAGGTTGTAGTCCAAAAACCCGTGCTTTACGGCCATGCACGTGTATCACAGTATAGTGAATGCTCTAGAGAATTTTGCCCAAAATTCCATAAGAAGTGGCCACGCTTCCACATTCACATAGGTGAGTCTATCAAGAGTACTCCTGTAGTTAGGTACTCCATTCCAAATAGAGTATAGATTTCATTAAGAATTAATAAAAAAAAACTCAACCTTCTATCGCTTCAGGATATCATACTTCAAACAACACATTTATGAAATAGAACTCAAATTTATTATTATAGCATGATTCTTCTCATATCACTTCATGAGTTGTTATTACTCTTTGAACCTATTTCTTGGGAATCTCCAGTCTATATGTTGGGTTTCTCTCACAAGTGACTTGTCAATCTATGGGCTTGAGTCTCATTCATTTTGAGATTTTGTAAACCTTTTCTCGAGCTAATCCTTTCGTCAAAGGATCGGCTAGGTTATCATCAGACCGTACATGATCCACTCTCACAGCCCCTATCGAGATATATTCTCTAATAGTGTTGTGTTTGCGACGTATTTGTCGCTTTTTGCTGTTATAATAACGGTTCTAAATCTTTGCAATAGCCGCTGTACTATCACAATAGATCAAGACAGCTGGAATTGGTCTCTCCCATAAAAGGGTATCAGAAAGCAGGCTTCTTAACCACTCTCCTTCCTCGCTAGCTGAAGGTAGTGCAATCATCTCAGACTCCATAGTAGATTGAGCCAAAATAGTTTATTTCTTAGATTTCCAAGAAACAACACCACCGGCTATATTAAATATATAGCCGCTAGTTGCCTTGGAGTCATCTGAAAGGGTGTTCCAATCAGCATTGCTATATCCTTCCAGAATAGCGAAAAACTTCTGATAATGTAATCCAAGGTTCATAGTTCTTTTTAGGTATCTCATGACCCTATCAATAGCATGCCAATGCTCAATACTAGGTCTGCTTGTAAACCGGCAAAGTAATCCCACAGCATACACTATATCGGGTCTAGTACAATCAGTGGTATATCGAAGACTGCCTATGATACTCGCATACTCAGATTGTCTAACACAGTTACTGGTGTTCTTAAACAACTTCACACTAGGATCATAAGGAGTACATGCTGATTTACAATCAAAATAATTGTATTTCTTTATACCTAGTTATTTTAATACCAAGGATTACACTAATTTTACCAAGATCTTTCATATCAAAATTAGCACATAGCATGGATTTCACATTATTCACAACATGAATATTGGAACAAAAAATTAGCAAGTCATCCACATAAAGACATATAATAGTACAAACACCATTTTCAAATTTATAATAAATGCATTTATCACTTTCATTTACTTTAAAACCATGTGAAATAACTAGATTATCAAATTTCTCATGCCATTATTTAGGTGCTTGTTTTAAACCATAAAGAGATTTATCTAATTTGCATACTTTATTTTCTAAATCAGGAATTACAAATCCTTCAGGTCGGTCCATATAAATCTCTTCTTCTAATTCACCATTCAAAAAAGTAGTTTTAACATCCATTTGGTGCACAACAAGATCATGAATTGCAGCAAGAGATAAAAATACACGAATAGATGTAATTCTAGAGACAGGTGAGGAAGTATCAAAGAAATCTACATTATCTTTTTGTCTAAACCCTTTGGTTACGAAACGAGTCTTATATTTATCAATGGTTCCATCGGGTTTCAATTTCTTTTTAAGAATCCATTTACGTCCTATTGTTTTACAACCAGAAGGTAAATCTACTAAATGTCAAGTTCTATTTGACTCGAGAGAGTCCAATTCATCATCTATAGCCTCTTGCCATAAATTGGCATCTACAGAGGACAATGCCTCTTGGAGGGTAAACAGATCCTCCTCTAAGGTATATGTATAGAAATCCGAACCAAAGTCCTTAACAATACGAGGCCGTTTACTCCTTCTAGGTTCAATATCTAATTCCTTATCAGATTCATTAATCCTAATGATAGGTTCATTACTAGATGTCGAGCCCCATTATTCTTCAATTTGAAAGAAAATTTATATTCATAAAAATCAACATCATTTGATTCAATGATAACTCGATCTTTCAAATCATAAAATCTATAAGCTTTGCTATTCACCACATAACCAATAAAAACACATTCATAAGCTCTACTGACAAGTTTTCTTCTTTTTGGATCAAGAATTCGAATATATGCCAAACAACCCCAAGTTTTAAAATAAGACAAATTTGGTTTCTTATTTTTGAAAACTTCATAAGGTGAAATTTTACTTTTCGATTTGGGAACTCTATTAAGCACATAGCAAACCGTCAATAAAATTTCACCCCACCAGTGAGAAGTTGCACCAGAGTTAAGTAAAATAGCAACTATAGATTCAACAAAAGTTCTATTTTTCCTTTTAGCCTTACCATTCATTTCAGGAGAATATGGTGCAATTTTTTCATGAATAATCCCATGAGAATTATAAAAATTAATGAAAATATCATAATCATATTCGCTTCCTCTATCACTACGTAATCTCCTAATTTCTTATTGCATTGATTTTCAATCTCAGTTACAAATATTTTGAACATATCAAACGCTTCACTTTTATTTTTCATGAGATAAATAAAAGTGTAATCAGAGCAATCATCTATAAAAGTAATAAAATAACGTTTACCATTCTAGTCATGACACCATCAAATTGACAAATGTCAGAATGTATCAAATTGAGAGGTTCAGATTTTCTAATTACTAATTTATGAGGGGTTTTAGTAATCTTGGCTTGATTGCAAAATTTACAATTTTCAAAATCATTCAAAGACAATTTAGGAATTAGTTCTAAGTTGCTTAAGTTTTTAATAATGCGTTTGTTAACATGACAAAGTCTAGCATGCCAAATATTAAAAGAACACAACATGTAAGCAGAAGAAGAAATTTTATTAATTTCAACATTCAGTTTGAACATTCCATCAGTTGCATAATCCTTCTCAACAAAAACATTATTTTTGGTTAAGGTGTACAAATCAGCCCCAATAGTTTGAGTGAACCCCGCCTTGTTAAGAAGATAGCCTGAAACCAAATTCTTTCTCATCTCTGGAGTATGCAGAACATCTTTAAGGATGACTGTCTTTCCAGAGGTAAACTTTAATTTCACTTCACCAGAACCGGCAACAATAGTGAGTGGGAATCACCCAGCAACACTTTCTTATCTTCACTTTCAGAATAAGACTTGAACATGGTACGATCATAGCAGACATGGCGTGAAGCACCAGTGTCTACCCACCGCCCTTTGGATCCACCAACTATATTGATTTCAAAATTATAGCTATAAGTTGGTCCTCGGTAAGATTTGCCTGTGGAGCAGGACGACGTCTTTGCCGGCAATTCCGGGTCAACTGGCCCGCCTTCCCATAGTTATAACAAGTAAACTGTTCAGAATTATTTCTTGAAGAGGATTTGTTTCTATTCTGATTTTGATGTACATTTTTTTTTCTGGTTATTGTGGTTGCGATTTTGATTTTGATTTTTCATAATTTTTCCTTTGAGTTTTAGAACAGCATAAGATGATTTTTTGTGAGCGTTGTTAGAAACAACGAGCACTTCATATTTCTGATCTTGTTTTCGGGCTTACTCCTCAATCCGAAGACGAATGATCAAACTTTCTAAAGAAAACTCTTTAGTTTTGTGTCTCGGAGTATTCTTAAAATCTTTCCAAGAATGGGGTAATTTGTCAATTAAAACAGCAACTTGAAATTAGTTCATCAAGGGACATACCTTCAGCAATTATTTCATGAGCGATTTTCTGAAGTTCATGAGACTGAATTTTCATAGATTTGTCGTCAGGTCATTTGGTATTTCAGATACAGACTAACAATATATTTTTTACTTCCAGCCTTCTCAGTATCGTATTTCTTCGAAAGAGCATCCCAAACTTCATTTGCAGTTTTGTTAGAGCAGTAATAATCATATAGATCATCAAACATACCATTAAGAATGAAATTCTTACAATGAAAATTATTTTCCTCCCAAGACTTAACTTCTCCAATCTGAGCGTCAGTAGGAACTTGAGGTAATTGAGATTTTTCGGTTGTACAGACATATGCTACTTTTTCAACAGTTATAAAAAAAACATTTTCTGTCTCTATCCTTTAAAATGAAACCCTTCGAATCGAAAGGGTGTGTTGAGATCAACAATGAATTGTTTAAATTCGTGATCAGTAGACATCTTAGCAGATAATTGACAGAAATTGAACATCTTAAAATTGTTGGAGCAGAAAATATATAATGAACGAGTTTACCGAATTTTTTTGGGTTAGGTCGCAGACTAGGTCGCTCTCTTTAAGACGTTTCGTGACTCTACTCAAGAAAATGCAAGCAGTGTAACAGCCACGTCGTCCCCAGGATAAAACAGGCCAAAATCACCTCTGTCTAGGACCTTCTTTGCATGACAGAAGACCTTAATACTAAACACCCACACACTATTTGAACGAACAAATAAACTGCTCGGAAATCAAAATTAAAAAAAAAATTATTTCAGATATGAAGAAGAATCTGTTTATAGGTAAACAAGGTGCAGAAACTGTTTTTCAGGTGAAGAAGTACACTGAAGCTGTATTTTCCTGTTTTAAATGAAGAAGAAGACTGAAGTAAAATTCTGTGTCAAACAATTGTTGAAGAAATCAGTATTTATAGGAAGAAAAGAAATCATAACGTTTGAATCCTTATTGAAACTAATTCTGACTTGATTGGAATACATTAAAAATGTTTAAGAAAATTAAACATTTTTTTTTAAACGTTCAAAACAATTAAACGTTTTTTTTTTAATTATTAAAACAGTTCAAGAAATTCTAAATCAATAATTTAATAGTGAAATGTTTAAATCAAACTGTTAAAAATGATGTTTTAAATAAAGTTTTTTCCAAAAAATAAATAAGTGCCACCTCATCACACGCGCGCTCGGACGGCGGCGACAGCGGCGCGCACGCGTGTGGTAAACCTATAGGGATGTAGGTCATCTTCCCTCCACAAAATATAGGTACCCCTTGGGGCACACCCCAAGAATCCCACATGCCCCATGTTATACTCATCAATATCTCTTCTCTCAACCAATGTAGGATAAGAGAAAAAAGAAAGAAAACTCTATGACACTTTCTATAAAATATTTTAAAATTCATAAGTTTCAATAATCTCCCATTTCAATTTTTTAAAATAATTTTTCATCGAGCAGTATAATACAATATAAGATTATGCATAAGAAAAAATGTCTATTAACTTAAACCTTTACATATTGAAGATGCTTTAGATTATACTAGAGTAACTCGTAATTTTGAACTCTATCTCTAACAAAATCACACACACAACCCTATCAGGGTGTAGTCCAAAAGCCCGTGCTTTACGGCCATGCACGTGTATCACAGTATAGTGAATGCTCTAGAGAATTTTGCCCAAAATTCTATAGGAAGCGGCCACACTTCCACATTCATATAGGTAAGTCTATCAAGAGTACTCATGTAGTTAGGTACTCCACTCTAAGTAGAGTATAAATCTCATTAAGAGTTAATAAAAAAAAACTCAACCTTCTATCGCTTCAGGATATCATGCTTCAAACAACACATTTATGAAATAGAACTCAAATTTATTATTATAGCATGATTCTTCTTATATCACTTCATGAGTTGTTATTACCCTTTGAACCTATTTCTTGGGATCTCCAGTCTATAGGTTGGGTTTCCCTGACAAGTGACTCGTCAATAAGTGCCACCTCATTACATGCGCGCTCGGCATGGCCGGCCGGACGGCGGCGGCGGCGCGCACGCGCGCGTGTGGTAAACCTGTAGGGATGTAGGTCCTCTCTCCTTCACAAAATGTGAGTACGCATTGGGGCATACCTCAAGAATCCCACATGCCCCATGTTATACTCCTCAATATCTCTTCTCCCAACCAATGTGGGATAAGAGAGAAAAGAGGGAAAACTCTATGACACTTTCTATAAAATATTTTAAAATTCATAAGTTTTAACAGAAACCAAAGGAAATGAATAATGTTTGAATGACATCATGCACCAACTTTTCCTTTTTTACATTTTTGACCCCTTATGATTTGAATGGCCTTAATCACTTTCTATCCTTGGTTCCATGGACTTAAATGGTCATTTAATGGTTCTAAATTGATCAGAAAGCCAAGTTAGTTCACGGGTTGGATCGGGTCATGGGTCGGGTTTTTGGTTCTCTCCATTTTTCAGTTAAATTGGACTACCGGTAGTGTAGGTACATGAATTTCAAATCCAATTTCGACCATGATGTATTCTGATTCTGGAGAACATCAAAACATAAACTGTTGTATATCTTTTTGTCTTCTTTCATATCATCTTGAATAACATCAATTGGAGTTCTGAGGTGAAAGTTATGGCCTGATTACGAACTATGTGTCAAAACAACCTAAAACGCGCGATTTATTTCGTTTTGCTCCAAACGCCTTCATTTGTTTCCTAAATTAAAATGTGAGTTTAGTGAGTAACAATTAGGCACAAAATAAGTATGAAATATTAAGTATAAAAGACCAAATATATGAACATTTTCGCACTTATCATATGTGTGTGTGTGTGAGAGAGAGAGAGCGAGCCTGAATGTTAGGGTTTTGGAGGCTCCGGTTCGCGATCTCCTCCTCCACCAAATCGAGTATGGTTCGTTGACGTTGAAGCTCAATATCCCCAACCGCGGCCTAGATGTTAGGGCTCCAATTCACGATCTCCTCCTTCACCAAGTCGTGTATGGTTCGTTGACGTTGAAGCTCAATATCCCCAACCGCAGCTTGGATGTTAGGCTCCAATTCACGATCTCCTCCTTGACCAAGTCGTGTATGGTTCGTTTACATTGAAGCTCAATATCCCCAACTGTAGCATTGTCCGTCGATGAACTTGCCTTCACCGCCGATGACATTCCGCCGAAAATCATCCCCGTCACTGATGACATGGCCGGAACAGAGAGCTAGAGCTAGAGAGAGAGAGAGAGAGAGAGAAATTTACTTTGAGAGTTTGGGTCTCTTACATGATGTTAACAACTTGACTTCCCGGTTAGCTTTCATTTTCTCTCTTTCCATTTTTGGGTTGTTTACAATTTTTTCAAGCTCGTAAACGTAGGCGACTTAGACCCTATACTGGCACCCCAAGTCTAACCTGAATACCCGATACACAAGTTGACATATTTCTTACTGAAAAAAAAATCCCATATCAGTAGTGCAGCCAAAGGACCTTGCATATACACATTTAAAGAATTCAAAGAAGACTAAAGATATGATACTAGCAGTTAGAACGCTACCTTGTGGATGTGGGTTCACTTTAGGTTGGGCTGACTACGAGTAGATCACAAAATCAACTTCATCGTGATTTGTAGTTCATACCCAGGCAAAAAGGGATGTTGTTACAATCCCAAATTGTTATACACTAAAAGCCTAGTGAATTGCAATTTGGGTAGAGCAATTCCAAAATATTGTACATCTCTGCTCTAACTTCCTTTGTGTTTGGCAAAAGTGAACATATGATTTTTAAATAATTTGAGATTTGTACTTTACATGATATATTGTATCAGAAATTAGAATTTTATTTTTTCCAATCTAGCCCATTTACATTCCAAGTGTGTTTTCTCCTTTGGTTTGTGATAAAAGAATGATAAAAAGCTTCCCTCTTTTGGTTTGTTGCTTTTTTTCCCCTGTTTCAGGTCCAGTATAAGCATATAATTTGTGTTTTTTTGTGAGTGTTTCTCTCACACAAGCACAAATGCACAGAAAGTGAAAGGCAGAGTTGTGATTAATCAATTTTTTTTTTTTTTGGTGCGATTTTGCCTTTCAAATTTCAGGTGGACTATGCCTGTACACCCGAGGAGGCGCAGCGGCATTTTCAGTCTGTGGAACAGTGACAGAGTCACGATTTATGACAGGGGACAAAGTTTCGGCACCACAAGGTTTTGCCTACGAGGAGTTTGTTGAAACCGAGGCTGTCCAAAACGCCCTCATTCTTAATGAATCTGAGTTGCACGGCCGTCAATTGAAGGTCCATGATCTTATATTGGGTTA
>JAENRU010000415.1:55000-57500 GCA_016647705.1 Eucommia ulmoides | reverse complement strand
ACAGCGTTGGCAAAATACGTTGGCAAAACAGGCCGCACCGTTGGCATAATAGGGCGCAGCGTTGGCAAAATAGGCCGCAGCGTTGGGAAAATACGTTGGCAAAACAGGGCGCACCGTTGGCAAAATAGGGCGCAGCGTTGGCAAAATAGGGCGCAGCGTCTAGCACACCGTTGGCAAAACAGGGCGCACCGTTGGCAAAATAGGGCGCAGCGTCTAGCACACCGTTGGCAAAATAGGGCGCAGCGTTGGCAAAATACGTTGGCAAAACAGGCCGCAGCGTTGGCAAAATAGGCCGCAGCGTTGGCAAAATACGTTGGCAAAACAGGACGCACCGTTGGAAAAATAGGGCACAGCGTTGGCAAAATACGTTGGCAAAACAGGCCGCACCGTTGGCAAAATACGTTGGCAAAACAGGGCGCACCGTTGGCAAAATAGGCCGCAGCGTTGGCAAAATACGTTGGCAAAATAGGGCGCACCGTTGGCAAAATACGTTGGCAAAACAGGACGCACCGTTGGAAAAATAGGGCGCAGCGTTGGCAAAATACGTTGGCAAAACAGGCCGCACCGTTGGCAAAATAGGGCGCAGCGTTGGCAAAATAGGCCGCAGCGTTGGGAAAATACGTTGGCAAAACAGGGCGCACCGTTGGCAAAATAGGGCGCAGCGTTGGCAAAATAGGGCGCAGCGTTGGCAAAATAGGGCGCAGCGTCTAGCACACCGTTGGCAAAACAGGGCGCACCGTTGGCAAAATAGGGCGCACCGTTGGCAAAATAGGGCGCACCGTCTAGCACACCGTTGGCAAAACAGGGCGCACCGTTGGCAAAATAGGGCGCAGCGTTGGCAAAATACGTTGGCAAAACAGGCCGCAGCGTTGGCAAAATAGGCCGCAGCGTTGGCAAAATACGTTGGCAAAACAGGACGCACCGTTGGCAAAATAGGCCGCAGCGTTGGCGAAATACGTTGGCAAAACAGGGCGCACCGTTGGCAAAATAGGGCGCAGCGTTGGCAAAATACGTTGGCAAAATACGTTGGCAAAACAGGGCGCACCGTTGGCAAAATAGGCCGCAGCGTTGGCAAAATACGTTGGCAAAACAGGGCGCACCGTTGGCACAGCGTCTGTATTGCAAAGTGCACGATGGCTTGCATGCATTTTCAAATGCATTTGCACTTTGCATAGTGCATTGCATTGCATGCATTTCCAAGGCACCTTGCCAATGCATAGTGCACAATGGCTTGCATGCATTTTCAAATGCATTTCCACAATGCATAGTGCATATTGCATTGCATGCTTTGGCAAGACCTTTGCAAAGTGCACAATGCATGTTGCATCATATGCATTGGAAATGTCTTTGCACAATCCAAAGTGCGCCATATGCATTACATGCGAAATGCGCACTTTCTACCAATTAAAGACCGAGCACAATATAGACTTTCTACTCATTTCCTCCCATTTCACTTCCCAAATATTTTTACATGTTAATACATATTTATTACTGATTTTTCAGCATTTTTCCGGATTTTTTTTGGCATTTTTCTGATTTTTCTGTGCATTTTTCAGCATTTTTTCTGGAAAAATCGAAATAAATATTTCCGGGATCCGAAAAATCACGAAATTCATTTTCATGGTAGAAATAATTATTATCTTTCAAACAAAACTGATTTCAAGCCAAAATGATACCTAAAACTCCAAAAAAGTCCATTATGACTCCTCGAGCACCTTGATGTCTACTGCTGTCACTTAGTTTTTTTTGCATAAGGTATTATAAGGGGGGAGGTGTTCCCAGGCAGCTAGTACCCCCCTGACCCCAGGCAGCCGTCCCTCCCCCGTGCAAGGCATCGTTAGCAAGGCCCCTACGAGTGACCCGAGGTGATCCTAAAGGAAGGAAAGATATGCTAACATGCCGAACACGAGGGGGGGGCGGTCTGGGGTCTACGTGAAGCCTGGAACAACGGGGCACGCCCGGAGCTACCGTCGACCCGACGCATTTACGGTAGCGCAGAAGGACGTGCCACGGGACCGCGGAGTTGGTGTCAAGCGCAACGTGCCCGACGGGATTATGTGGAGAGGAACACCACATTTCTCTAGCGTGGCGTGGCGACTCCACGGTCAGGGGGGGGGCATACCGTCGGATCCGTTGCACCACGTCGATTATGTGCTACCGGTTGGCTGGTATTGTAGCACATTTTCGGTAGCGTGGTGCGGCGGTGAAGCGGTATGCCATTAAAAAGAGGGGGGGGACTAAAATGAACAAAAACACACTAAATTGTAGCCTTCGGACCGTTGCTTCCAAAACGTGCGACCCGTTACTACCGTTGCCTAGTTTTCGGGGGTTGGTGCAACAGCGCCTGGCATGCGAGGGGATCCCGCAAGGTTGAAGTATCCCTAGGGCGATCCTCGTGTGCCTTGAGCTCTGCATCAGTGTCTTTCACACGCCCCTATTCGTCGCTGTAGCCGTGCCTACCGACACAGACCCTTTTCGGATTCGAGCTCGGAATTCGGGC
>JAENRU010000415.1:42500-45000 GCA_016647705.1 Eucommia ulmoides | reverse complement strand
GCAAAATACGTTGGCAAAATAGGGCGCAGCGTTGGCAAAACAGGACGCACCGTTGGAAAAATAGGGCACAGCGTTGGCAAAATACGTTGGCAAAACAGGCCGCACCGTTGGCAAAATAGGCCGCAGCGTTGGCAAAATAGGCCGCAGCGTTGGCAAAATACGTTGGCAAAACAGGCCGCACCGTTGGCAAAATAGGGCGCAGCGTTGGCAAAATACGTTGGCAAAACAGGCCGCAGCGTTGGCAAAATAGGCCGCAGCGTTGGCAAAATAGGGCGCAGCGTTGGCAAAATAGGGCGCAGCGTCTAGCACACCGTTGGCAAAACAGGGCGCACCGTTGGCAAAATAGGGCGCAGCGTTGGCAAAATAGGGCGCACCGTTGGCAAAATAGGGCGCAGCGTCTAGCACACCGTTGGCAAAACAGGGCGCACCGTTGGCAAAATAGGGCGCAGCGTTGGCAAAATACGTTGGCAAAACAGGGCGCACCGTTGGCAAAATAGGCCGCAGCGTTGGCAAAATACGTTGGCAAAATAGGGCGCAGCGTTGGCAAAATACGTTGGCAAAACAGGACGCACCGTTGGAAAAATAGGGCACAGCGTTGGCAAAATACGTTGGCAAAACAGGCCGCACCGTTGGCATAATAGGGCGCAGCGTTGGCAAAATAGGCCGCAGCGTTGGGAAAATACGTTGGCAAAACAGGGCGCACCGTTGGCAAAATAGGGCGCAGCGTTGGCAAAATAGGGCGCAGCGTCTAGCACACCGTTGGCAAAACAGGGCGCACCGTTGGCAAAATAGGGCGCAGCGTCTAGCACACCGTTGGCAAAATAGGGCGCAGCGTTGGCAAAATACGTTGGCAAAACAGGCCGCAGCGTTGGCAAAATAGGCCGCAGCGTTGGCAAAATACGTTGGCAAAACAGGACGCACCGTTGGAAAAATAGGGCACAGCGTTGGCAAAATACGTTGGCAAAACAGGCCGCACCGTTGGCAAAATACGTTGGCAAAACAGGGCGCACCGTTGGCAAAATAGGCCGCAGCGTTGGCAAAATACGTTGGCAAAATAGGGCGCACCGTTGGCAAAATACGTTGGCAAAACAGGACGCACCGTTGGAAAAATAGGGCGCAGCGTTGGCAAAATACGTTGGCAAAACAGGCCGCACCGTTGGCAAAATAGGGCGCAGCGTTGGCAAAATAGGCCGCAGCGTTGGGAAAATACGTTGGCAAAACAGGGCGCACCGTTGGCAAAATAGGGCGCAGCGTTGGCAAAATAGGGCGCAGCGTTGGCAAAATAGGGCGCAGCGTCTAGCACACCGTTGGCAAAACAGGGCGCACCGTTGGCAAAATAGGGCGCACCGTTGGCAAAATAGGGCGCACCGTCTAGCACACCGTTGGCAAAACAGGGCGCACCGTTGGCAAAATAGGGCGCAGCGTTGGCAAAATACGTTGGCAAAACAGGCCGCAGCGTTGGCAAAATAGGCCGCAGCGTTGGCAAAATACGTTGGCAAAACAGGACGCACCGTTGGCAAAATAGGCCGCAGCGTTGGCGAAATACGTTGGCAAAACAGGGCGCACCGTTGGCAAAATAGGGCGCAGCGTTGGCAAAATACGTTGGCAAAATACGTTGGCAAAACAGGGCGCACCGTTGGCAAAATAGGCCGCAGCGTTGGCAAAATACGTTGGCAAAACAGGGCGCACCGTTGGCACAGCGTCTGTATTGCAAAGTGCACGATGGCTTGCATGCATTTTCAAATGCATTTGCACTTTGCATAGTGCATTGCATTGCATGCATTTCCAAGGCACCTTGCCAATGCATAGTGCACAATGGCTTGCATGCATTTTCAAATGCATTTCCACAATGCATAGTGCATATTGCATTGCATGCTTTGGCAAGACCTTTGCAAAGTGCACAATGCATGTTGCATCATATGCATTGGAAATGTCTTTGCACAATCCAAAGTGCGCCATATGCATTACATGCGAAATGCGCACTTTCTACCAATTAAAGACCGAGCACAATATAGACTTTCTACTCATTTCCTCCCATTTCACTTCCCAAATATTTTTACATGTTAATACATATTTATTACTGATTTTTCAGCATTTTTCCGGATTTTTTTGGCATTTTTCTGATTTTTCTGTGCATTTTTCAGCATTTTTTCTGGAAAAATCGAAATAAATATTTCCGGGATCCGAAAAATCACGAAATTCATTTTCATGGTAGAAATAATTATTATCTTTCAAACAAAACTGATTTCAAGCCAAAATGATACCTAAAACTCCAAAAAAGTCCATTATGACTCCTCGAGCACCTTGATGTCTACTGCTGTCACTTAGTTTTTTTTGCATAAGGTATTATAAGGGGGGAGGTGTTCCCAGGCAGCTAGTACCCCCCTGACCCCAGGCAGCCGTCCCTCCCCCGTGCAAGGCATCGTTAGCAAGGCCCCTACGAGTGACCCGAGGTGATCCTAAAGGAAGGAAAGATATGCTAACATGCCGAACACGAGGG
>JAENRU010000415.1:5000-7500 GCA_016647705.1 Eucommia ulmoides | reverse complement strand
CAGGGCGCACCGTTGGCAAAATAGGCCGCAGCGTTGGCAAAATAGGGCGCAGCGTCTAGCACACCGTTGGCAAAACAGGGCGCACCGTTGGCAAAATAGGGCGCAGCGTTGGCAAAATAGGGCGCACCGTTGGCAAAATAGGGCGCAGCGTCTAGCACACCGTTGGCAAAACAGGGCGCACCGTTGGCAAAATAGGGCGCAGCGTTGGCAAAATACGTTGGCAAAACAGGGCGCACCGTTGGCAAAATAGGTCGCAGCGTTGGCAAATACGTTGGCAAAATAGGGCGCAGCGTTGGCAAAATACGTTGGCAAAACAGGACGCACCGTTGGAAAAATAGGGCGCAGCGTTGGCAAAATACGTTGGCAAAACAGGCCGCACCGTTGGCAAAACAGGCCGCAACCGTTGGCAAAATAGGGCGCAGCGTTGGCAAAATACGTTGGCAAAACAGGACGCACCGTTGGAAAAATAGGGCGCAGCGTTGGCAAAATACGTTGGCAAAACAGGCCGCAGCGTTGGCAAAATAGGGCGCAGCGTTGGCAAAATACGTTGGCAAAACAGGGCGCACCGTTGGCAAAATAGGGCGCTGCGTTGGCAAAATAGGGCGCAGCGTCTAGCACACCGTTGGCAAAACAGGGCGCACCGTTGGCAAAATAGGGCGCAGCGTTGGCAAAATAGGGCACCGTGTCTAGCACACCGTTGGCAAAACAGGGCGCACCGTTGGCAAAATAGGCCGCAGCGTTGGCAAAATAGGCCGCAGCGTTGGCAAAATACGTTGGCAAAACAGGCCGCCCCGTTGGCAAAATAGGGCGCAGCGTTGGCAAAATACGTTGGCAAAACAGGCCGCACCGTTGGCAAAATAGGGCGCAGCGTTGGCAAAATACGTTGGCAAAACAGGCCGCAGCGTTGGAAAAATAGGGCGCAGCGTTGGCAAAATACGTTGGCAAAACAGGCCGCAGCGTTGGCAAAATAGGGCGCAGCGTTGGCAAAATAGGCCGCAGCGTTGGCAAAATAGGGCGCAGCGTGGCAAAATAGGGCGCAGCGTCTAGCACACCGTTGGCAAAACAGGGCGCACCGTTGGCAAAATAGGGCGCAGCGTTGGCAAAATAGGGCGCACCGTTGGCAAAAAAGGGCACAGCGTCTAGCACAACCGTTGGCAAAACAGGGCGCACCGTTGGCAAAATAGGGCGCAGCGTTGGCAAAATACGTTGGCAAAACAGGGCGCACCGTTGGCAAAATAGGCCGCAGCGTTGGCAAAAAACAGTTGGCAAAATAGGGCGCAGCGTTGGCAAATACGTTGGCAAAACAGGACGCACCGTTGGAAAAATAGGGCACAGCGTTGGCAAAATACGTTGGCAAAACAGGCCGCACCGTGGCAAAATAGGGCACAGCGTTGGCAAAATACGTTGGCAAAACAGGCCGCACCGTTGGAAAAATAGGGCACAGCGTTGGCAAAATACGTTGGCAAAACAGGCCGCACCGTTGGCAAAATAGGGCGCAGCGTTGGCAAAATAGGCCGCAGCGTTGGGAAAATACGTTGGCAAAACAGGGCGCACCGTTGGCAAAATAGGCCGCAGCGTTGGCAAAATAGGGCGCAGCGTTGGCAAAATAGGGCGCAGCGTCTAGCACACCGTTGGCAAAACAGGGCGCACCGTTGGCAAAATAGGGCGCACCGTTGGCAAAATAGGGCGCAGCGTCTAGCACACCGTTGGCAAAACAGGGCGCACCGTTGGCAAAATAGGGCGCAGCGTTGGCAAAATAGGGCGCACCGTTGGCAAAATAGGGCACAGCGTCTAGCACACCGTTGGCAAAACAGGGCGCACCGTTGGCAAAATAGGGCGCAGCGTTGGCAAAATACGTTGGCAAAACAGGGCGCACCGTTGGCAAAATAGGCCGCAGCGTTGGCAAAATACGTTGGCAAAATAGGGCGCAGCGTTGGCAAAATACGTTGGCAAAACAGGACGCACCGTTGGAAAAATAGGGCACAGCGTTGGCAAAATACGTTGGCAAAACAGGCCGCACCGTTGGCAAAATAGGGCACAGCGTTGGCAAAATACGTTGGCAAAACAGGCCGCACCGTTGGAAAAATAGGGCACAGCGTTGGCAAAATACGTTGGCAAAACAGGCCGCACCGTTGGCAAAATAGGGCGCAGCGTTGGCAAAATAGGCCGCAGCGTTGGCAAAATAGGGCGCAGCGTTGGCAAAATAGGGCGCAGCGTCTAGCACACCGTTGGCAAAACAGGGCACACCGTTGGCAAAACAGGGCGCACCGTTGGCAAAATAGGGCGCACCGTTGGCAAAATAGGGCGCACCGTTGGCAAATAGGGCGCAGCGTCTAGCACACCGTTGGCAAAACAGGGCGCACCGTTGGCAAAATAGGGCGCAGCGTTGGCAAAATACGTTGGCAAAACAGGCCGCAGCGTTGGCAAAATAGGCCGCAGCGTTGGCAAAATACGTTGGCAAAACAGGACGCACCGTTGGCAAAATAGGCCGCAGCGTTGG
>JAENRU010000345.1:57500-60000 GCA_016647705.1 Eucommia ulmoides | reverse complement strand
GCATATGATGCAACATGCATTGTGCACTTTGCAAAGGTCTTGCCAAAGCATGCAATGCAATATGCACTATGCATTGTGGAAATGCATTTGAAAATGCATGCAAGCCATTGTGCACTATGCATTGGCAAGGTGCCTTGGAAATGCATGCAATGCAATGCACTATGCAAAGTGCAAATGCATTTGAAAATGCATGCAAGCCATCGTGCACTTTGCAATACAGACGCTGTGCCAACGGTGCGCCCTGTTTTGCCAACGTATTTTGCCAACGCTGCGGCCTATTTTGCCAACGGTGCGCCCTGTTTTGCCAACGTATTTTGCCAACGTATTTTGCCAACGCTGCGCCCTATTTTGCCAACGGTGCGCCCTGTTTTGCCAACGTATTTCGCCAACGCTGCGGCCTATTTTGCCAACGGTGCGTCCTGTTTTGCCAACGTATTTTGCCAACGCTGCGGCCTATTTTGCCAACGCTGCGGCCTGTTTTGCCAACGTATTTTGCCAACGCTGCGCCCTATTTTGCCAACGGTGCGCCCTGTTTTGCCAACGGTGTGCTAGACGCTGCGCCCTATTTTGCCAACGGTGCGCCCTATTTTGCCAACGGTGCGCCCTGTTTTGCCAACGGTGTGCTAGACGCTGCGCCCTATTTTGCCAACGCTGCGCCCTATTTGCCAACGCTGCGCCCTATTTTGCCAACGGTGCGCCCTGTTTTGCCAACGTATTTTCCCAACGCTGCGGCCTATTTTGCCAACGCTGCGCCCTATTTTGCCAACGGTGCGGCCTGTTTTGCCCAACGTATTTTGCCAACGCTGTGCCCTATTTTTCCAACGGTGCGTCCTGTTTTGCCAACGTATTTTGCCAACGGTGCGCCCTATTTTGCCAACGTATTTTGCCAACGCTGCGGCCTATTTTGCCAACGGTGCGCCCTGTTTTGCCAACGTATTTTGCCAACGGTGCGGCCTGTTTTGCCAACGTATTTTGCCAACGCTGTGCCCTATTTTGCCAACGGTGCGTCCTGTTTTGCCAACGGTAGTTGCCTAACGCTGCGGCCTATTTTGCCAACGCTGCGCCCTGTTTGCCAACGTATTTTGCCAACGCTGCGCCCTATTTTGCCAACGGTGCGCCCTGTTTTGCCAACGGTGTGCTAGACGCTGCGCCCTATTTTGCCAACGCTGCGCCCTATTTTGCCAACGCCTGCGCCCTATTTTGCCAACGGTGCGCCCTGTTTTGCCAACGTATTTTCCCAACGCTGCGGCCTATTTTGCCAACGCTGCGCCCTATTTTGCCACGGTGTGGCCTGTTTTGCCAACGTATTTTGCCAACGCTGTGCCCTATTTTCCAACGGTGCGTCCTGTTTTGCCAACGTATTTTGCCAACGCTGCGCCCTATTTTGCCAACGTATTTTGCCCAACGCTGCGGCCTATTTTGCCAACGGTGCGCCTGTTTTGCCAACGTATTTTGCCAACGCTGCGCCCTATTTTGCCAACGGTGCGCCCTGTTTTGCCAACGGTGTGCTAGACCTGCGCCCTATTTTGCCAACGCTGCGCCCTATTTTGCCAACGCTGCGGCCTATTTTGCCAACGCTGCGCCCTGTTTTGCCAACCTGCGCCTATTTTGCCAACGCTGCGGCCTGTTTTGCCAACGTATTTTGCCAACGCTGCGCCCTATTTTGCCAACGGTGCGGCCTGTTTTGCCAACGTATTTTGCCAACGCTGCGGCCTATTTTGCCAACGCTGCGGCCTATTTTGCCAACGGTGCGGCCTGTTTTGCCAACGTATTTTGCCAACGCTGTGCCCTATTTTTCCAACGGTGCGTCCTGTTTTGCCAACGCTGCGGCCTATTTTGCCAACGTATTTTGCCAACGCTGCGGCCTATTTTGCCAACGGTGCGCCCTGTTTTGCCAACGGTGTGCTAGACACGGTGCCCTATTTTGCCAACGCTGCGCCCTATTTTGCCAACGCTGCGCCCTATTTTGCCAACGGTGCGCCCTGTTTTGCCAACGGTGTGCTAGACGCTGCGCCCTATTTTGCCAACGCTGCGCCCTATTTTGCCAACGCTGCGGCCTATTTTGCCAACGCTGCGGCCTGTTTTGCCAACGTATTTTGCCAACGCTGCGCCCTATTTTGCCAACGGTGCGGCCTGTTTTGCCAACGTATTTTGCCAACGCTGCGGCCTATTTTGCCAACGCTGCGGCCTATTTTGCCAACGGTGCGGCCTGTTTTGCCAACGTATTTTGCCAACGCTGTGCCCTATTTTTCCAACGGTGCGTCCTGTTTGCCAACGCTGCGGCCTATTTTGCCAACGTATTTGCCAACGCTGCGGCCTATTTTGCCAACGGTGCGCCCTGTTTTGCCAACGGTGTGCTAGACACGGTGCCCTATTTTGCCAACGCTGCGCCCTATTTTGCCAACGCTTCGGCCTATTTGCCAACGCTGCGCCCTGTTTTGCCAACGTATTTTGCCAACGCTGCGCCCTATTTTGCCAACGCTGCGGCCTGTTTTGCCAA
>JAENRU010000345.1:32500-37500 GCA_016647705.1 Eucommia ulmoides | reverse complement strand
GTCGGTAGGCACGGCTACAGCGACGAATAGGGGCGTGTGAAAGACACTGATGCAGAGCTCAAGGCACACGAGGATCGCCCTAGGGATACTTCAACCTTGCGGGATCCCCTCGCATGCCAGGCGCTGTTGCACCAACCCCCGAAAACTAGGCAACGGTAGTAACGGGTCGCACGTTTTGGAAGCAACGGTCCGAAGGCTACAATTTAGTGTGTTTTTGTTCATTTTAGTCCCCCCCCCTCTTTTTAATGGCATACCGCTTCACCGCCGCACCACGCTACCGAAAATGTGCTACAATACCAGCCAACCGGTAGCACATAATCGACGTGGTGCAACGGATCCGACGGTATGCCCCCCCCCTGACCGTGGAGTCGCCACGCCACGCTAGAGAAATGTGGTGTTCCTCTCCACATAATCCCGTCGGGCACGTTGCGCTTGACACCAACTCCGCGGTCCCGTGGCACGTCCTTCTGCGCTACCGTAAATGCGTCGGGTCGACGGTAGCTCCGGGCGTGCCCCGTTGTTCCAGGCTTCACGTAGACCCCAGACCGCCCCCCCCTCGTGTTCGGCATGTTAGCATATCTTTCCTTCCTTTAGGATCACCTCGGGTCACTCGTAGGGGCCTTGCTAACGATGCCTTGCACGGGGGAGGGACGGCTGCCTGGGGTCAGGGGGGTACTAGCTGCCTGGGAACACCTCCCCCCTTATAATACCTTATGCAAAAAAAACTAAGTGACAGCAGTAGACATCAAGGTGCTCGAGGAGTCATAATGGACTTTTTTGGAGTTTTAGGTATCATTTTGGCTTGAAATCAGTTTTGTTTGAAAGATAATAATTATTTCTACCATGAAAATGAATTTCGTGATTTTTCGGATCCCGGAAATATTTATTTCGATTTTTCCAGAAAAAATGCTGAAAAATGCACAGAAAAATCAGAAAAATGCCAAAAAAATCGGGAAAAATGCTGAAAAATCAGTAATAAATATGTATTAACATGTAAAAATATTTGGGAAGTGAAATGGGAGGAAATGAGTAGAAAGTCTATATTGTGCTCGGTCTTTAATTGGTAGAAAGTGCGCATTTCGCATGTAATGCATATGGCGCACTTTGGATTGTGCAAAGACATTTCCAATGCATATGATGCAACATGCATTGTGCACTTTGCAAAGGTCTTGCCAAAGCATGCAATGCAATATGCACTATGCATTGTGGAAATGCATTTGAAAATGCATGCAAGCCATTGTGCACTATGCATTGGCAAGGTGCCTTGGAAATGCATGCAATGCAATGCACTATGCAAAGTGCAAATGCATTTGAAAATGCATGCAAGCCATCGTGCACTTTGCAATACAGACGCTGTGCCAACGGTGCGCCCTGTTTTGCCAACGTATTTTGCCAACGCTGCGGCCTATTTTGCCAACGGTGCGCCCTGTTTTGCCAACGTATTTTGCCAACGTATTTTGCCAACGCTGCGCCCTATTTTGCCAACGGTGCGCCCTGTTTTGCCAACGTATTTCGCCAACGCTGCGGCCTATTTTGCCAACGGTGCGTCCTGTTTTGCCAACGTATTTTGCCAACGCTGCGGCCTATTTTGCCAACGCTGCGGCCTGTTTTGCCAACGTATTTTGCCAACGCTGCGCCCTATTTTGCCAACGGTGCGCCCTGTTTTGCCAACGGTGTGCTAGACGCTGCGCCCTATTTTGCCAACGGTGCGCCCTATTTTGCCAACGGTGCGCCCTATTTTGCCAACGGTGCGCCCTGTTTTGCCAACGGTGCGCCCTGTTTTGCCAACGGTGTGCTAGACGCTGCGCCCTATTTGCCAACGCTGCGCCCTATTTTGCCAACGCTGCGGCCTATTTTGCCAACGCTGCGCCCTATTTTGCCAACGGTGCGGCCTGTTTTGCCAACGTATTTTGCCAACGCTGTGCCCTATTTTTCCAACGGTGCGGCCTGTTTTGCCAACGTATTTTGCCAACGCTGTGCCCTATTTTGCCAACGGTGCGGCCTGTTTTGCCAACGTATTTTGCCAACGCTGTGCCCTATTTTTCCAACGGTGCGTCCTGTTTTGCCAACGTATTTTGCCAACGCTGCGCCCTATTTTGCCAACGTATTTTGCCAACGCTGCGGCCTATTTTGCCAACGGTGCGCCCTGTTTTGCCAACGTATTTTGCCAACGCTGCGCCCTATTTTGCCAACGGTGCGCCCTGTTTTGCCAACGGTGTGCTAGACGCTGTGCCCTATTTTGCCAACGGTGCGCCCTATTTTGCCAACGCTGCGCCCTATTTTGCCAACGGTGCGCCCTGTTTTGCCAACGGTGTGCTAGACGCTGCGCCCTATTTTGCCAACGGTGCGCCCTATTTTGCCAACGGTGCGCCCTGTTTTTGCCAACGGTGCGGCCTGTTTTGCCAACGCTGCGCCCTATTTTTCCAACGGTGCGTCCTGTTTTGCCAACGTATTTTGCCAACGCTGCGCCCTATTTTGCCAACGGTGCGCCCTGTTTTGCCAACGTATTTCGCCAACGCTGCGGCCTATTTTGCCAACGGTGCGTCCTGTTTGCCAACGTATTTTGCCAACGCTGCGGCCTATTTTGCCAACGCTGCGGCCTGTTTTGCCAACGTATTTTGCCAACGCTGCGCCCTATTTTGCCAACGGTGCGCCCTGTTTGCCAACGGTGTCCTAGACGCTGCGCCCTATTTTGCCAACGGTGCGCCCTATTTTGCCAACGGTGCGCCCTATTTTGCCAACGGTGCGCCCTGTTTTGCCAACGGTGTGCCCTGTTTTGCCAACGGTGTGCTAGACGCTGCGCCCTATTTTGCCAACGCTGCGCCCTATTTTGCCAACGCTGCGGCCTATTTTGCCAACGCTGCGCCCTATTTTGCCAACGGTGCGGCCTGTTTTTGCCAACGTATTTTGCCAACGATGTGCCTATTTTTCCAACGGTGCGGCCTGTTTTGCCAACGTATTTGCCAACGCTGTGCCCTATTTTGCCAACGGTGCGGCCTGTTTTGCCAACGTATTTTGCCAACGCTGTGCCCTATTTTTCCAACGGTGCGTCCTGTTTTGCCAACGTATTTTGCCAACGCTGCGCCCTATTTTGCCAACGGTGCGCCCTGTTTTGCCAACGGTGTGCTAGACGCTGTGCCCTATTTTGCCAACGGTGCGCCCTATTTTGCCAACGCTGCGCCCTATTTTGCCAACGTGCGCCCGTTTTGCCAACGGTGTGCTAGACGCTGCGCCCTATTTTGCCAACGGTGCGCCCTGTTTTGCCAACGGGTGTGCTAGACGCTGCGCCCTATTTTGCCAACGCTGCGCCCTATTTTGCCAACGCTGCGGCCTATTTTGCCACGGTGCGCCCTGTTTTGCCAACGTATTTTCCCAACGCTGCGGCCTATTTTGCCAACGCTGCGCCCTATTTTGCCAACGGTGCGGCCTGTTTTGCCAACGTATTTTGCCAACGCTGTGCCCTATTTTTCCAACGGTGCGGCCTGTTTTGCCAACGTATTTTGCCAACGCTGTGCCCTATTTTGCCAACGGTGCGGCCTGTTTTGCCAACGTATTTTGCCAACGCTGTGCCCTATTTTTCCAACGGTGCGTCCTGTTTTGCCAACGTATTTTGCCAACGCTGCGCCCTATTTTGCCAACGTATTTTGCCAACGCTGCGGCCTATTTTGCCAACGGTGCGCCCTGTTTTGCCAACGTATTTTGCCAACGCTGCGCCCTATTTTGCCAACGGTGCGCCCTGTTTTGCCAACGGTGTGCTAGACGCTGTGCCCTTTTTTGCCAACGGTGCGCCCTATTTTGCCAACGCTGCGCCCTATTTTGCCAACGGTGCGCCCTGTTTTGCCAACGGTGTGCTAGACGCTGCGCCCTATTTTGCCAACGCTGCGCCCTATTTTGCCAACGCTGCGGCCTATTTTGCCAACGCTGCGCCCTATTTTGCCAACGCTGCGGCCTGTTTTGCCAACGTATTTTGCCAACGCTGCGCCCTATTTTTCCAACGCTGCGGCCTGTTTTGCCAACGTATTTTGCCAACGCTGCGCCCTATTTTGCCAACGGTGCGGCCTGTTTTGCCAACGTATTTTGCCAACGCTGCGCCCTATTTTGCCAACGGGGCGGCCTGTTTTGCCAACGTATTTTGCCAACGCTGCGGCCTATTTTGCCAACGCTGCGGCCTATTTTGCCAACGGTGCGCCCTGTTTTGCCAACGGTGTGCTAGACACGGTGCCCTATTTTGCCAACGCTGCGCCCTATTTTGCCAACGGTGCGCCCTGTTTTGCCAACGGTGTGCTAGACGCTGCGCCCTATTTTGCCAACGCAGCGCCCTATTTTGCCAACGGTGCGCCCTGTTTTGCCAACGTATTTTGCCAACGCTGCGCCCTATTTTGCCAACGCTGCGGCCTGTTTTGCCAACGTATTTTGCCAACGCTGCGCCCTATTTTTCCAACGGTGCGTCCTGTTTTGCCAACGTATTTTGCCAACGCTGCGCCCTATTTTGCCAACGGTGCGGCCTGTTTTGCCAACGGTGCGGCCTGTTTTGCCAACGTATTTTGCCAACGCTGCGCCCTATTTTTCCAACGGTGCGTCCTGTTTTGCCAACGTATTTTGCCAACGCTGCGCCCTATTTTGCCAACGTATTTTGCCAACGCTGCGACCTATTTTGCCAACGGTGCGCCCTGTTTTGCCAACGTATTTTGCCAACGCTGCGCCCTATTTTGCCAACGGTGCGCCCTGTTTTGCCAACGGTGTGCTAGACGCTGCGCCCTATTTTGCCAACGGTGCGCCCTATTTTGCCAACGCTGCGCCCTATTTTGCCAACGGTGCGCCCTGTTTTGCCAACGGTGTGCTAGACGCTGCGCCCTATTTTGCCAACGCTGCGGCCTATTTTGCCAACGGTGCGCCCTGTTTTGCCAACGCTGCGCCCTATTTTGCCAACGGTGCGCCCTATTTTGCCAACGCTGCGCCCTGTTTTGCCAACGGTGTGCTAGACGCTGCGCCCTATTTTG
>JAENRU010000345.1:20000-22500 GCA_016647705.1 Eucommia ulmoides | reverse complement strand
GCCCTGTTTTGCCAACGTATTTTGCCAACGCTGCGCCCTATTTGCCAACGGTGCGCCCTGTTTTGCCAACGGTGTGCTAGACGCTGTGCCCTATTTTGCCAACGCTGCGGCCCTATTTTGCCAACGCTGCGCCCTATTTTGCCAACGGTGCGCCCTGTTTTGCCAACGGTGTGCTAGACGCTGCGCCCTATTTTGCCAACGGCTGCGCCCTATTTTGCCAACGGTGCGCCCTGTTTTGCCAACGGTGCGGCCTGTTTTGCCAACGCTGCGCCCTATTTTGCCAACGCTGCGTCCTGTTTTGCCAACGTATTTTGCCAACGCTGCGCCCTATTTTGCCAACGCTGCGGCCCTGTTTTGCCAACGTATTTCGCCAACGCTGCGGCCTATTTTGCCAACGGTGCGTCCTGTTTTGCCAACGTATTTGCCAACAGCTGCGGCCTATTTTGCCAACGCTGCGGCCTGTTTTGCCACGTATTTTGCCAACGCTGCGCCCTATTTTGCCAACGGTGCGCCCTGTTTTGCCAACGTTGTCCTAGACGCTGCGCCCTATTTTGCCAACGTGCGCCCTATTTTGCCAACGTGCGCCTATTTTGCCAACGGTGCCCTGTTTTGCCAACGGTGTGCCTGTTTTGCCAACGTGTGCCTAACGCTGTGCCCTATTTTGCCAACGTGCGGCCTTTTGCCAACGTATTTTGCCAACGCTGTGCCCTATTTTGCCAACGGTGCGGCCTGTTTTGCCAACGTATTTTGCCAACGCTGTGCCCTATTTTTCCAACGGTGCGGCCTGTTTTGCCAACGTATTTTGCCAACGCTGTTTTGCCAACTATTTTGCAACGCGCCTATTTTGCCAACGTATTTTGCCAACGCTGCGGCCTATTTTGCCAACGGTGCGCCTGTTTTGCCAACGTATTTTGCCAACGCTGCGCCCTATTTTGCCAACGGTGCGCCCTGTTTTGCCAACGGTTGTGCTAGACGCTGTGCCCTATTTTGCCAACGGTGCGCCCTATTTTGCCAACGCTGCGCCCTATTTTGCCAACGGTGCGCCCTGTTTTGCCAACGGTGTGCTAGACGCTGCGCCCTATTTTGCCAACGGTGCGCCCTATTTTGCCAACGGTGCGCCCTGTTTTGCCAACGGTGTGCTAGACGCTGCGCCCTATTTTGCCAACGCTGCGCCCTATTTTGCCAACGCTGCGGCCTATTTTGCCAACGGTGCGCCCTGTTTTGCCAACGTATTTTCCCAACGCTGCGGCCTATTTTGCCAACGCTGCGCCCTATTTTGCCAACGGTGCGGCCTGTTTTGCCAACGTATTTTGCCAACGCTGTGCCCTATTTTTCCAACGGTGCGGCCTGTTTTGCCAACGTATTTTGCCAACGCTGTGCCCTATTTTGCCAACGGTGCGGCCTGTTTTGCCAACGTATTTTGCCAACGCTGTGCCCTATTTTTCCAACGGTGCGTCCTGTTTTGCCAACGTATTTTGCCAACGCTGCGCCCTATTTTGCCAACGTATTTTGCCAACGCTGCGGCCTATTTTGCCAACGGTGCGCCCTGTTTTGCCAACGTATTTTGCCAACGCTGCGCCCTATTTTGCCAACGGTGCGCCCTGTTTTGCCAACGGTGTGCTAGACGCTGTGCCCTTTTTTGCCAACGGTGCGCCCTATTTTGCCAACGCTGCGCCCTATTTTGCCAACGGTGCGCCCTGTTTTGCCAACGGTGTGCTAGACGCTGCGCCCTATTTTGCCAACGCTGCGCCCTATTTTGCCAACGCTGCGGCCTATTTTGCCAACGCTGCGCCCTATTTTGCCAACGCTGCGGCCTGTTTTGCCAACGTATTTTGCCAACGCTGCGCCCTATTTTTCCAACGCTGCGGCCTGTTTTGCCAACGTATTTTGCCAACGCTGCGCCCTATTTTGCCAACGGTGCGGCCTGTTTTGCCAACGTATTTTGCCAACGCTGCGCCCTATTTTGCCAACGGGGCGGCCTGTTTTGCCAACGTATTTTGCCAACGCTGCGGCCTATTTTGCCAACGCTGCGGCCTATTTTGCCAACGGTGCGCCCTGTTTTGCCAACGGTGTGCTAGACACGGTGCCCTATTTTGCCAACGCTGCGCCCTATTTTGCCAACGGTGCGCCCTGTTTTGCCAACGGTGTGCTAGACGCTGCGCCCTATTTTGCCAACGCAGCGCCCTATTTTGCCAACGGTGCGCCCTGTTTTGCCAACGTATTTTGCCAACGCTGCGCCCTATTTTGCCAACGCTGCGGCCTGTTTTGCCAACGTATTTTGCCAACGCTGCGCCCTATTTTTCCAACGGTGCGTCCTGTTTTGCCAACGTATTTTGCCAACGCTGCGCCCTATTTTGCCAACGGTGCGGCCTGTTTTGCCAACGGTGCGGCCTGTTTTGCCAACGTATTTTGCCAACGCTGCGCCCTATTTTTCCAACGGTGCGTCCTGTTTTGCCAACGTATTTTGCCAACGCTGCGCCCTATTTTGCCAACGTATTTT
>JAENRU010000425.1:0-68111 GCA_016647705.1 Eucommia ulmoides | reverse complement strand
AGGATTTTCATGGCATGATTAAGTTATTTCTACATAAAATATTAATTTACGCCTTGTCGCTATTAGGTTCGCAGGCACCAGGAGTACCAGTAGAGAATAGGCGGTCAAAGTCTTCGAAAACAGATCATTAGGTGATTGTATTGTCTTTTTGCCAAACTATATATATATATATGTGTGTGTGTTGTGTGTGTGAGAGAGAGAGAGAGAGAGAGAAATGGATTTTACTTGTCTTAGATGATTTTAAAACCACGTAGATCAAGCAGGTTTTGGAAGAGTTAGTAAGTGGATTTTCGTTAAATTATGCTGGTTTTAAAAAACCTTGAAATGATTAGTTGGATTTGGGTGATTTGGAAATGTGGTTTTCGTTGATTATTTATTGAGGGGTAGTTGTGATGATGTTGTTGATTTGATGATGTTATTGATTTTATGTCCTACCGATGGGCGGTCCGACAGGTGGTTGTTGATGTTATGTCTTGCCGATGGGTGGTCCAGCAGAAGATTATTGATATTATATTCAGCCGATGGGTGTTCCGATATGTGGATATTGATATTATGACCTGTCCGATTGGTCCGGGTATATGATCATTTGTTCCGCTAGGAAGGCATATCTTACAGGTGGTACTGTACTGTTGCAACTCCCGATCGTGAGGTTAAAACGATCACTATGGGTAACCAGTGCGTGGTGTGGTGTTTTGAGATGTAGTGTTTTACTTATATTTGGTGATTTATTATATGGTGATTGATATTATTTTATACTGGACGAGTTTAAATGGAACTTATATATTGATTTACTTTCACTGTTTATATTATGGAGATTTTACGAGAAATGTGATGTTTGTATACTTATTCTTTATCCATATTTAAATGTGGTATTGTTTAGAATGTATTATTCTTTTAAAAGTGTTTTACTAAGAGGGCAATACACTTGCAGGTGAAATAGTTAGGAGTCGGTCCCCTACTGGCACTAGGTCAAATCTAGAGGTGCGATAGAGAAGGAATATCTTGGGGGTACTACTTGAAGGGAAACTAAATAAGAGATTTAGGGCTTCACCTTCGTGTTGTTAAATGAACTTCTATTTTTGGGACTAGTGTCCCTAAATGAGAGAGTGTATATACTTATAATTTGTTCTGTGATTACGTTTTTATTTTGTCGTCTATAGTAAGTTAGATATTCAGGTGATGTCGTGTCGACGTCACGTCGGTCCCATAGTGACGTGTGTTGGGGTGGGGTGTGATAATTTTGGTATCAGAGCTAGGTTTAGGTTCTATAAACTTGTCAGTTGTTGTGTCAGTAGAAGACCATGAGATAGGAGGACGTGCCAGACGTCTAGTCAGTAGGGGACATGAGATAGGGTGTCAATAAGTTAGTTTGGTACGTGAGTGTTAGTTCTTTCATTACATTAGTTTATATTGGCACGGTGCATGGAGCGTTGTCTTGTTGGTAGGCAGTGATACGACCACGTGGTGATATTACCAGTAGCGGATTTGAGTGATGTTGTATTGTTGTTGGTGGTGGTATGGATCGCGATGGTGAAAGTATAAATAATTAAAAATGTGAGATTTTAATTGACAAACAATTATATGCAAATGACATGAGGATAAGATAACGATCGGTGGCACTTAGTACATCGTTATTAAAATACTAGATGATATAGAAGAACATACTTAAGTCGGAATATGAAATAATATTCAAAATGAGTAAATCGCCTTCTAGGGAATCTGAAAGGTAAAAATTAAGGATGCGAGGAAACTGTGATGCTACTAGACAAGAATTTAATTTGGTAATACGTTCTAAATTACGGATAGGCGGAGCAACATTTCATGGAGTTAGTAAATATATAGTGTAATAGAGAATGATAAGTAGAAATTACCCGAGAATTGTGGGTCTGAGATGATAGTCCTTTTGTATGAGTAAGCATGTGTACGTAAAATTACTTTTCAAAACTAGGGTAAATCAAAGTTTGTATATTCGGGGAAGATGTAACCAGTACCCCCAATTAGTTTGACAGTGGGTCTAGGAGGTCAGAGTTCGTGACGTGGCAAAATTGGCAATCTGATCGAGAATAAGAAAAGTAGGTAGGACATCTCCAGATTTTGTGGCTGATGTTGCAAGAAAACACCCGGTAGGACCAAATGCAATAACATGATTTTGGTTAAATCGAGTGGTAAATTTGGGACATGTGACTTTGAGAACTCATATTTACTTGAACCATGGGAAGACGCATCTATGGTGTAATGGAAAGGCCGAAAAGGTGTAATTGGAACTTGGAATTTTAGAACTGGTAGTTATTGTAATTATCTTGATGTTTAGTAACAATACCTGTATGACGAGATTTATGAGATATGCACCGACCTCCAGAGTTGGGAATAGTTGTTTAATAGCAAAAGAGCTAAATCTGAGGAAGTACCATCTATTAAAATTCAGGGAAGGCCAATGGTATATCAAATTTTCGGATCGAAAATAGGTAAGTTGGTTGTTCATATTAATTTATGGAATGAGTTGAGACCCTTGTAAATTTAGTAGGAGGGTGGTCAAGTAGTAACGTTGTTTGAGATCTTGATTTTGAAACTGCATTGATCGACCGTGTTGGGGGGAAATGCAGAAGTCGGATGTCCAATTAAGGAGGATTAGTGATATAGTAGGAAATAAGCCATAGAACTGACCAGCGTGTTAGAAATGATGATGAAGTTTTGATGATCGAAAATAAAGTGTGTATTTATAATAATGCCAATTAATGAGAGAGACATTAGAAGAAGTGCATAGTTCAATATACACAATGCACCTTGGTGATATCAACTTATATTGGGTTTGCGTAAAACATTATTAGTAGTTTTTAGAGGAATGAGAAATCACAGAAGTTGTTGTTCGATGTCTTGTATGTTAGCAAAATTAAGATCGAACATCAACATCTAAGTAGGTTATTGCAGCTATTTCTAACTAGAAATAGTAGGGTAGCACGATGAATTGTGTTTCAGAATTATCTCAGAATTGGAAGGGGACATAACTTTATTTAAGTAATTGTGGATAGGATTATTAAGTCTACTTATGTCCTGGTTATAAGATGACGTATTCTTTTGATACGTATGCCAAGTATATATTGACAGGATTGTTCGGTCGCATGAGGCACCAGTTCAATGCAAATGTCGAATAAAGTTGGGTTAAGATAATTATTTTAAAGCAAAGGTGAAATTGGATGTTGAATTCTACGTTTGATGAGGATTAGTGGCTCCTGGATTAAAACTTTAGCATATGTTGATAAATTGTTAAACTCGGTTGATCGGTTATTCAAAATTTTGATTTGAAATTCTGAAACCATAAGTGTTGTAGCCGTATTGTGACTTGGATGATAATTGTTTTCAAAGCGAAGTAAGTCGCCATTACATGAACAGTCCGCGGAGGAACTCGAAAATGCAGTATTGAATGGTGATAACTTAAATCGGCATGTTATAAATATGGAAAAGTTAGGTAGTATTTTCAGATAATAATCCTCAATCGAAAAAACTATATAGGAAAAACCGTAGTATCAGAATTTGATAATTATTTTGAAGTTTTATTCGAGTTTCTATACTGCTGTGAGTGTTAAGTGAGAGTTTGTAACTCTCCTTATTTATAGATTAACGGTCAATCGAGACGTACGATTCAGATATTGGAGGATATGTTGAGGGTTTGGGGAATTTCTGGTAGCGAGGAGGATCACATGGTGCTAATGGAATTTGTTTAAACTAATAGATACATTTTTGGTATCAAGGTAGTACCGTATAAAGCGTTGTATGAGAATGATATATGACTTCAATCAAATAGACTAAACCAAGATAGGAGAACGGAAAATTATCGAGAACTAGAGACAATCCGGTGTGATTATTGTTTTTTTTTTATATAGAAAATGAAATAGATAAAAAGAACTCAATAGATGTATTGATCCACTAATTATTAGGTAAAGTAGGCATGTGGGGTCACTGAGATCTCATGAGGAAAGGATAATTTCAATTATTCCGAATGACTTTTGTGATATATTGAAATTTTGTAGTTGGAACGCAGTTAGGTACTTCGATCCATATTTATATGTGTTTGAAGCATGAGTAGGTAGACTGAAACATAATTGAAATACATGACCTTATTAGGGATTTGATTAAATGTGGAGGTATGAAAGAGATTCGTATAGATAACCCGTTGATGTATTTTGAGACGTAATAATGTGATTTGTTGATATCAATGTGTTTTGAGGGGAAATTGATATGTTTGGATGTAATTTAAAACGTCTCTATGTGAATTGGCATAACTCGAAAAATAAATTAGTTAATAGTAATATTAGAAACATTATAAGGGTATTGAAGTTTTGGGGTAGATATTGATGTTGAGGATTTTAGGCTATTTGCACTTATGAGATTGCATATGAGATTGAGTATGAGTATTGTTGGTTTAAATATTAAATGGAGATAAGTGGCAAACTGAACGAATAAATGCTGATGATAAGAAATTTCTAAGATCGTAGACCTATTGGAAATAAGAATATATTGTATTTTATTGTTATTGATTGTGGTTTTATCAGAGTAGCGCAGCAAAAGCGTTAGAGACAAGAGACAGTTGGTTCTCGGTGTTAGGTATTACCAACCAAAGTACACCATGTTGGTTGGATATTGGGTATGAAAATGATAAAATGAGTAGATATGATTTGATGAAAACTGATGATTATAACTTTTGGACGACTTGTGATTTTGGGACTCTACTAGGAAACAGTTGGTCTAGAATCACGTGAGACGAACGTAATCATGTGGGGCGACTCCGGTGTATTAGTGGTCTGACAAAATTTTTAATTCTGATTGTTTTATACGAAAATTTCAGGACGAAATTTCTTTAGGGGGGAAGAGTTGTAAGACCCCAATCTTTGATATATGTACAGTTTAAGTCGCATTTTAAAATATTTCGAAAATAACGGGATTGGTGGTGTTAATTTTGATTTAATCTTTAAAAAGTTGAGGGGTTAATTTGTAAATTTAAACATTTAAATTTAGAATGAGTTTAATTACCCTTCTAATTAAAATAGCGGGGAAGTTTGCGATTTGAATGAGGTCATTTAAAAAGGTTTAGGGGTCAAATTGTAAACTTTATAAATATTCAAAATTAGACATGGGCTTACATAATACCTTAACCTAAACAAAAGAGGGGCTTGGTATATATATTATATATATATATATATATATATACACATAAAAGGAGGCTGAAAAAATTATGGAGGATGAGAGGCCACTTATCGTCCGGCTATTTGAATCACACACACACACACACACACACACCACACACACACATATATATATATATATATTGAAAGAGGGGAGACGGATTCGAGAAGAGAGAGAGTGCCGAGAAGATAGAGAGAGAAGGAGATGGGTTAACGGGAGAGAGAAAAAGAGGTTCGACGGTGTGTGGTCGTCGCCGGTAAGTGTGTGTGTGTTTCGGGTTTAATCCGGCATGTGTGTGTTTTGTTGTGTGTATATGAATGGAGTATGTGTAGATATGTGTGTGATCTGTGTGTGTTTTGCGTGTGGGTGTACTTAGTCAGACGTTGGTGTCCAATTGCCGTGTGTGTGGGTTGTTCCGATTGGAGATAAGTTGCCGGAGGTTACCGACGGTGAATTAGAGAGAGAAAGTGGGTTCGGCCATACGTGTGTTCTGTTTTGAGCTACTGAGTGTATGCATGTGTTTTGAATGTGTTTGTTTGTGAATATGCCATTTGTTAGTTTTGTTGCCGGTGGGTTGTGTGCGCTGCCATTTTTGTGGGTGGTGATCGTTTGTATGTTTATGTGTATGTGTGTGTGCTATGGTGTGAGTTTGTGGGTGTTCGACGGTTGATTTCGTGGGTGTGTGGCGTGATCGCAGTAGTGATCGGAGGGAGTTAGTGAGAGAAAGAGAGAGCGTCGGTTGTGTACGTGTGGGTCTCCGTTCTGGTCTGACGATACTGTTGCTGTGTGTGTGTGTGTGTGTGTGTGTGTGTGTGTGTGTGTGTGTGTTCATCACCGCGGTGTTTGTGTAGGTGTGCATCCTAAACGCCGCTGGGTATGTGTAAGGGTGATCGTCGGCGTGTGGTGCGTGGTTGGTCAGCAGGGGGAACCAAATCAGAAACAGGAAACACAAAACAGGAAAAAAAAAAAACATCTAAAAATTCAATCTCATGACCAAGCAGAAAATCCGGGGTAGGTAAAATTCCGAACTCTTTTAATATATATATTCAATTGTCTCGTGACTGATTATGAAACTAATTACTTGCATCGAAAAATGTCGAAATGGCGATAATAAATAATGAGACCGTTTATATGAACAAAGTTTATATAGTAAACCGTAACGAAGCGATGTTAATTAAATGATAATATTCCAAAAGAAAACGCGGGGAATAGGAAATTACGGAAATTAGGATTTCATGACATGGTTAGGTTATTTCTACATAAAATATTAATTTAGGCCTTGTCACTATTAGGTTCACAGGCACCGGAGTACCGGTAGAGAATAGGCGGTCAAAGTCTTCGAAAACGGATAATCAGGTGAGTATATTGTCTTCTTACCAAACTATATATTGTGTGTGTGTGTGTGTGTGTGAAATATATTTTACTTGTCTTGGATGATTTTAAAACCACGTGGATCAAGCAGGTTTTGGGTGAGTTAGTAAAGTGGATTTTCGTTAAATTATGCTGGTTTTAAAAGAACGTTGAAAAATGATTAGTTGGATTTGAGTGATTTGGAAATGTGGTTTTCGTTGATTATTTATTGAGGGGTAGTTGTGATGATGTTGTTGATTTGATCATGTTATTGATTTTATGTCCTGTCGATGGGCGATCCGACAGGCGATTGTTGATGTTATGTCTTGCCGATGGGTGGTCCGCAGAAGATTATTGATATTATATTCAGCCGATGGGTGGTCCGGCATGTGGATATTGATATTATGACCTGTCCGATGGGTGGTCTGGGTATATGATCATTTGTCCCGCTAGGAAGGCATATCCTACAGGTGGTACGGTACTGTTGCAACTCCCGATCGTGAGGTTAAAACGATCACTATGGCTAACCAGTGCGTGGTGTGGTGGTGTGGTGTTTTGAGATGTGGTGTTTTACTTATATTTGGTGATTTATTATATGGTGATTGATATTATTTTATACTGGACGAGTTTAAATGGAACTTATATATATTGATTTACTTTCACTGTTTATATTATAGAGATTTTACGAGAAATGTGATGTTTGTATACTTATACTTGATCCATATTTAAATGTGGTATTATTTAGAATGTATTATTATTTTAAAAGTGTTTTACTAAGAGGGCAGTACACTCGCAGGTGAAATAGCTAGGAGTCAGTCCCCTACTGGCACTAGGTCAAATCCGGAGGTGCGATAGAAAATGAATATCTTGGGGGTGCTACTTGAAGGGAAACTAAATGAGAGATTTAGGGCTTCGCCTTCGTGTTAAATGAACTTCTATTTTTGGGACTTGTGTCCCTAAATGAGAGAGTGTATATACTTATGATTTGTTCTGTGATTACTTTTTTTTTTTTTTTTTTGTCGTCTATAGTAAGTTAGATATTCAGGTGATGTCGTGTCGACGTCATGTCGGTCCTACAGTGACGAGTGTCCAGGGTGGGGTATGACAAGACTGGTCGTAAGGTTGGACGCCTATTTGAACTTACCAGTTTGCACCTACCATCTCTAACTCCATCACCACCACAACCCCAAGTCCCTTCATCAACCTGTTCAACCTTACCACCACCATTGGTATCGTCATCCTTATCTCCACAACCACCAGCTGATCTATCACTATCCCAAATATGGTATGCTCAGTTAGACTACACTTCATCTCGCCGACTCAAATCGCTTATCTCTAGTGGTCAGTTAGGTTCAGTTCAACATGGGTCCTTAAAATGTATCCATTACCAACTTACCAAAAAACCAGCCCTACCTTTCAAAGAAAGTTAATCTATTTCACTCACACCCTTTGATCTAATTCATTATGATATTTGGGAGCCTTCTCCTCATGCCTCGATGTGTGACATTCGTTACTTTGTTATCTTTGTAGACGACTACTCTCAATATACATAGTTGTTTCTTATGAAACATCGATCCGAACTATTCCAAATATATTTTGAGTTTTCCTTCTATGGTTCAAATCCAACAAAATGGACGAGTCGAACGCAAATATAGACATATTCTTGACACAATTCGTGTTCTCCAAATTTCTTCATCACGTCTTGAGCATTTTTGGGGTAAGACTGCATTCACAACTGTCTACACAATAAATCGTGTCCCTTCCGCTACAATCCAAAACCAGTCTCTATTTGAATGCCTTTTCGGTAAAACTCCTAATTACTCTGAACTCAGAGTCTTTGGTTGCACCTATTTTGTTGTTCTCAAACCACATGAACACAGCAAACCGGAACCAAGGGCTCGTCTGTGTTGTTTTCTTGGATATGGCATCGTACATAAAGGGTATCGGTGCTGGGATTTCATTTCTAAAACCCTTCGTATCTCGCAACATGTTATTTTTGGGAACATCAAATGTTTTCTTCCTTACGGTCATTTGACATATCAATCCTCACCAACTCCAGATTTTTTACTGATCCATCCATTGATTTATTACCAGATGATACAGTTCCAGGTACTGTTGAGTCCACCCTAGCACCACTTGTTGCACCCAGCTCTGCACCTTATGCTAGGTCCACTCCAGACCTACCAGCCGAAACCCACTCTAGAACCACCAGTTGATCTCACCTCTCCAGCTCCAGCGACCATTCTTGAGACTTCTCCTATGACCGATGATTCTATACCAACTACCTCTGAGACCCACGATCCAGAACACCCTTACCGCTCTACCAGGGTAACTCATCGTCCACATTACCTTACTGATTTTTATTGTTTTTCCACTATACTTCATTTACATGAACCTCAATCTTATAAGAAGGTTAATACTAATCATCTTTGGCAGAAAGCAATGGACGAAGAACTTCAGATCCTCGCTAAAAATCATACTTGGGATATTGTTGATTTGTGCCCTAGAAAAACTCCTATTGGGTGTAAATGGTTGTTTAAAATCAAGATGCTCTCTGATGGCTCTGTTGAATTATATAAAGCTCGACTTGTTGCTAAAGGTTTCGCTCAGGAATAAGGCTTTAACTATGAAGATACATTTGCTCCAGTGGTGAGGCTAATATATGTCCGTACACTTCTTGCCGTAACCGCCATTTGAAAATGGACTCTCTTTCAAATAGATATCAAAAATGCATTTCTCAATTGTGATCTTCTTGAGGAAGTCTATATGCATATACCTCCCGATTTGGTTACCCCTAAATATAAAGTTTGTCGCCTTCGTCATGCCCTATACAGTGTAAAACAAGCTCCACGTGCCTGGTTTGTTAAATTCAGCACTACTATTCATCGTTTTGGGTTCACACCTTGTTCTCATGATTCGGATCTGTTTATTCGCCACACTGCCAATAGTATTATCCTTCTTTTGCTGTATATGGATTATATGGTTATTACTAGAGATGGTCTATGTGGCATTTATGAACTCACAAAGTTTCTCAGTGGCTAATTCGAGATGACTGATCTTGGTGTGCTCACCTATTTTCTTGGCCTTGAAATTGCATCTGGTTTTGACAGATATTTTTTCTCTCAAGCCAAATATGTCTCGGATCTCCTTTCCAAGACTAGGATCACTGACTCAACCACTACCATTACTCTTCTTGAGCCAAACGTCAGACTTATCTCACTCGATGGTTGACCTCTTCAGGATGCCACTCTATATCATCAACTGGTTGGAAGTCTTGTATATATTACTGTTACTCACCTTGACATTACCTTTGTCGTTCATCAGGTCAGTCAATTCTTGTCCACTCCTCGGACCACTCATTACTCGATCATTCTTTGCATTCTTCGGTATGTCAAGGGTACTTTATTTCATGGACTTAATTTCTCAGCTCAGTCTGCTCCCGTTTTACAATCTTATTCTGATGTTGATTGGGCCGGAGACCCCACCGACAAATATTCAACCACTGGTTACTGTTTCTTTTTGGGTAATTCTCACATTTCTTGGCGTAACAAGAAACAAACTGTGGTTGCTCGCTCCAGTACTGAAGCTGAATATCGTGCCATGGCTGATGCAACTCAAGAGCTTCTCTGGCTTCGATGGCTACTAGCTGATATGGGCATCTCTTCTCCTGTAACCACTATCCTACACTGTGACAATATGAGTACTATTCAGATCGCTCACAGTGATGTATTCCATGAGCGTACAAAACACATCGAGACTGATTGTTACTTCATCCGTTATCACATTCTACAGACTATAGTTCGTCTACAATTTGTCAGTGCAGCCGATCAGACAACAGACATTTTCACTAAGGCTCATCTCCTTTGATGTTTTCACTCTTTGGTTTCCAAACTCAAATTCACCTCTCACTTACCGCCTTGAGTTTGAGCGATGGATGTTAGTGTAATAATGGGCTTAGCCCACTTGGCCCATTGGGCAAAACCCTAACCCCACTTCTCTTATAAATACTCATCTATAGTTTATATTCTGTATATTCTCAATATATGTAACCTTGTATTCTTTTCTCAATAAATCAATACATGGTTCATTATCTACTTCTCAATTATCTTAACAGTTACATTTATTTAAACGATAAAATTAAAAATAAGATATTATCACATAATAAATTTGAAGCAAGATATGTTACTGATATATTTTTATTATCACAATTTAGACAAAAATAAATGAGATAAATCATATTCAGTGAGATAGAAACAATTTATTGTAGTAGAGATAACCAAACATACTCTCAATCACAAATAGAAGACAAATACTGCAACAAAAACTATATATTATGACAATATTTTTAGAAACAATTTGTAAATAGTATTATTTTAAATTCTTATTGGGACACGCAATCATAAGGTACTTATAATATTTATTTAATAAGACATATTTTAAAAAATATGTATTAAAAAATAAAAATTATTCTAATAAATATAAAGTAATGCGACAAAATAATTATCCTTATAAGTTATTGAGACAGACTTTTAGAGGACAACTTTTAATTGTTTCATACTTAATGCGCCCAAAATAGTATATTAGGACTGATTTAGTGTAGTTAAAAATGAATTTTGTTATAGTAAAAGCGAGGGAGAACCAAAAAGATTGGGACGTAGGTAGAAACGTATACGTTACTACAACAAAAATGGCCTATCGGGGCACGAAAAAGTGTCGCGACAGAGCCTCTATTGTGACACTTGGGCTTTTTGGGACACTTGGACTGGTGCCCCCATAAAAAGTCGCCTCGTTAGGTTATAAGGGCACTATATTGTGTCATTTTATTTGAACTTGTTAAGACAATAATAAATGTCCTATAAGATAGCTATTAAGACACCATATATTGTCTCTATAGCATTTTATATTTTTTAAATTATATATATTAGGGCACTACAAAGTGTTGTGAAAAAACCTCTATTAGGATATAAGAATATGTCGCAAAATTATAAAAGAGAACCAACATATAAGTGTACTATTTAGTGTCCCAAAAAGTATTTAATTTTTTTTATAATTTAAAATTATTTTAAAATATCAAAATACTCTAAATCCAAACAATAAAAACTAAAATTCCTCACAATATAAAATACATAAAGAAATCAAATTTTTTCATTAAAAATAGAGAATTAAAAACACCAGAGATACACAAAATTATACCCGTCATGGGTCACTACTTCCTTTCAACATCTAAGCCACCATTCGTAAATAAAAATAAAATTTAACTACAAAAGTAATATACATACTAAATATGTGTTAAATGTATTTTTCATGCAATACTCTGCATCCTTTCTCGACTGATCCAACATAAAGTAAGTCAGCCCCGTAATTTCCTGCAAAACAAAACAAAAAATGTTAATCAATGCAACTGGAATTAGAAATGAATGCATGTAAAAAGAATTAAAAAATTTCGAACATTCATTTCTAATTCTAATTCCAATGCCCCAATTCCCTGCAACCAAAACACTACCTTACTTGGAAGTTCTTACACCAAGCAGCGTGGCATGCTTGACAGAAAAAGATCAAGTGAGAAGTGTTACTCCTAGACTGATATATAGATCAGGATCAGATAAACAATACGCAATGTGGGATTCAACAGTTGTTTCGGTATTATTTTTTGAAATTGAAATTTTATTGAGGTAATTTCACATCGAAATGGAGAGGAATACCTTATTCGCAAAGATAGATATTACCTGATCGAGAAAAAGAAGCCAAACCTACAAATTGTTGAAATATCATATCAAAATTGTCAATGGAGATGCATCCCTGTACGCATTTCAAAAATAATTCATATATAAATGTCTAAAAATGGCCATCCAATCACAAATAAAATATCATCACCCACATCATCAACTTATTCTTTATTTTCTTTTTCATCAATTTCATCAAGGAAACTTGGAAACAACACATATAAGCAGTGCCCATTCCAACTAACAAGTATGGAATTGAATTCAAAAATAACACTATACCCATTTCATCATACCTTCCATCATATTGCTTGAGAATAGTATTTTTGTTGTTGAAGTAAAGTGTCCATTTCATCTGCCATACATAAAGTAAAATTGGGAATAAAACAGAAACTGGTAAGCAATAGCAACCTAAAAAAAGAAGAAGTTAGGAGCCATAAAAATGAACTTAACAAATAAAAAAAAAAAAAAAAAAAAAAAAAACGCTCAAAAAACACCTATAGCTAAAAACCAGTAACTTGAAAAATAGCAACTCAAAAAATAAAAAAACAGTACAAAAACAATGAGCTTCGGACCAACAATTTATTTTTTCTAACCAACAATGCATACCATTTATTTATTTATTTTGCAATGATACAGAACACGTCAATTTAATGAATTGAATAGAATTATAATTTGTGTGGTTACAAGAAAAACCATATAGAATTATAATTGAGAATGTCAACAACGAAGATCCGCATAAACCATACAAAAAAATGTAATCATCAGACAACAAAAGAAACATTAAAAACAATGAAGTCAAATAAAATATGTACCTTGTCATGAATTCATCTGGCAATCCAATGATTTGCTTGACCAGTTGAAAAATTAGCTTTCATCTTCTTCGAATATCAACCGGAAACACAAATAAAATATTAAAATAAATCATAATAAGAAACATAAATTATCAAAATATCTGTTCTTTAAATTTTGTTCTTCAAAATATGTGTTTGCTAATTTTTTCTTTCTAATTCTGTTCTTTAAAAAACAAATTACGTTCTATTTTTTAATTATAAACTATAAAAATCAAAACTGAAGCTCTTATGTTCAACTTAGAGAAACGTTTCTCTTAGGTAGCTTTTCATAACATGGAATTGAAGCCTTCAAATTGAAAGAAGAAAAAAACGTTTCTCTTTAATTTGTTCCATCTATTTCACGCTTTTCTTTCTCTTTATCTTCCTTCATTGATTTGGATACATGTCCTTCATTCCACAAAGATTCTGCTATTAGCAAAATAGCTCATTAGGTTCTATGTAAGAGACTTAATTCACGTAATCCTCAGACTTGACTCAACAATTTTACATGTTAATGCAAGATATTAAATAAATAAATAAGCACAAAACAAGCATAAAAATATAATTCACTAAATAAGGAAAGCAAATATGAAGTTACAGAAAAGCTATCATTATATTAATAGATAAGAGAAATTGAGTGACATACTTCTGTTCTTAACAACAACGAGGAATCCATCTGTGAGAAAGCCTTTATCAGAATCACAAAAAATTTAGAGTAAATATTTCATCAGTAAATTTTAAGAACTTACCAATACTCTCACGGCACTGCAAAAATTCATTGAACCCATCCATAAGATCTGGATGCTTTCCAAGTAAATCAGAAACCTATAACAAGCAAAGTTTCAAACTGAACCAAATCTAGCAAAATGGAAGAAAACAATTCTTTTCAGCATCCAAAAACATATGTTCATTTTTTATTCCTTTTTATATCGAGCTTAACTATACCTAGATATGGGACCTGGTTAGCAATCATAGATGTGAATTGAGATATATATAGAGAGAGAAAACAACAGAGAAAGAGAGAGAACCTGGTAAGAGAGAACGAAGCCATGGATTGAACCATAAAGCTCGAACTGCGGCGGATCTGAGGTAGCATCTAGAAAAGACGATGATCGTGATGGCCGGAAAAGAGAGAATGAAGTGAAGGCTAAAGACGATGATGACGATGAAGGTTGAAGGCTTTGTTATGGCGATGACAACGGTGATGGAGAAATCTCAACTAGTTCAAGATCGAGATAGAGAGGCTTCAATCGATAGAGAGTCTTCAATTCAAATAGGCATATCGACTGCTAGTGTTGATAAAGAACGATGGAAGAAAGAGTCATTTCGAGATCAAAGCAGCAGAAGCGGCGACAGATCTAAGATTTGACAACCGCCAGACGTCGTTCAGGCCCGTAGCCAACGTCAATCGAGTGGATTTCGCATAGAAATCACGAGATCAAAAAGGCGAGGGGCGGAAAAGGAGAGCCAAAGGGTGGGGATTTTCAAATCTGAGATCGACGGCTAGTGCCATCGTCTGCGTGAAGGATCGAAAGCGTTGTCACGAAATCAAAGAGAGAGAAAGAGCGAAAGCGAGAGCGAAGAGAGATACTGCGATCTTGTGGGAATTGGGAGTGAGAGTGAGAGAGAGGCTTTTCTATCGTCTAGGGTTTTTTAGAGAGAGAGACAAGAGGTTACCAAAAACAAAAGGCAGAGGATTTGGACGGGGGCAGGAACACCAAAATTTGCCAGGGCTTTTTTTTAGGGAGGTTAAGTTTTGCATAATTTTAATCAATCACCAATTAATCGCATATTAAATAATAATTGTGACAAAAACTACAACTTATTATCACGATTTATTAAAATATTAAGATAAAAAAATATTTATTATCATAGTTTAAATTTTAAACAAGCTTTTATATTTTTTTAATCACGGTTTATTTGAAAAATGAGACAAATTATATTTACTGAGCGTGATAGAAAGACATTTTTCTTGTAGTGGGACAAGGGGAGGCGTCGTCTAGGAAAGCAAAAAGAGAGAAGCAAAGAAGGCCTGAAGATGATTTGGACGGGGAGTGGGAACACCAAATTTCCACCGATTTTTTTTTTTTTTTTTATATGGTTTAATATAATAATAAGTGTGATAAAAACTTATGTATAATAGGACACACAATTGTGCCCCGATATAATTTCTCTTTTTAGGGCACTATTTTATGTCTTTTTACATTATATATAGATATTAATTTATTTAATTATTAATTAAATTCTATTGGGACACCACTTTGTGTCCCGTTAAATATTTGATTATAGGGCACAATATATATAGTATCCCGAAAAATACTTTTATAGGGCACAAGACATATAGTGTCCCAACAAATTGACTTTTATGCGACACTTCTAATTTTGTGCTCCAAAAAGTACTTTTTTTTTTTTTTTTTTTTTTTGATAGGCAAAATGTTATATTGCAAAAGAGATGCGATTGAGTATGAAGCTTTCAAAGGACTGCTTCAATCCCAGACCGAACATAAAACAGGTTGGTCCTTAAAGCCAACCAAAGATCCCCTTAAATCTCACAAGGCCAACTATGAGCCTACAAAGAGATTCAAAGAGATCTCAATTACAAACCCACTCAAGACAACCCTAAATTACACTTACAACACTCCTAGCATTAGTTACACAACAGCTTCTCTACCGAGCAATACACCCTGCAACTCCTTTGCTCCTCTATTGAAATAGCCACATTCCACCGGCGAAGAACAAAGAACTTGCTTCAATTTCGAACTCAACTTTACCAAAAACCCAAGCCAACCTAGCAAAGATCCCCTCAAAATCTCAACAAGCCAAACACACAGAACCTAAATTTAGAGATTCTAAGAGATCTCCGCTACATGGAAGGCAAACCTCTCAAGACACAAAAACCAGAAGGAACAACGAAGTGGAGTTCGAAAACACACTAAACAAACTGGAAATCTACAAGAACACCCCGGTTCCGCCACAAAAGCAGCCTTAAATAATCTACAGCTAACTAAACTGAAGAATTGGATAACCTGCGTGAAATGAAGCTGCAGTTTCAACAAAACAGTCTGCAATTCAGCAGTGTAGTACCGGCAGCAACTCCGAATAGCCTGAAGACAGCCATTAGTAATAGTCTTGCATAGTAACAGCTTCTCTGAATATTTTCTTTGGTAAAATTGAAAGTGAAAAAGAAAAACTTCATCAACAATCTGCTTATTAAGAGTTGTCAGTTGTATTGATGATTATCTTGTCTCCAGTAACGATATGAGCTGGAACCTGAACACTGAGGCCATTGTCCAACAAAACCTTCTTGTAACTGCGTGAAATGAAGCTGCAGTTTCAGCAAAACAGTCTGCAATTCAGCAGTGTAGTTCCGGCAGCAGCTCCGAATAGCCTGAAGACAGCCATTTGATCGTGCAATAAAGAGAAAACTGTAACATTTCCACTAAACCAGTAGCAGTCGGCCAAATGCACAGGTTCGCCAACAACGCAACCATACTCTGCCAACATCAATCTTAAACAAAATACACTTCTGCAGTAGAATCTAGACCATAGCATAGCAGGTGAACAGCTGCAACCCTTTAGCCCTTACTTCCACCCTGAAGCCAAACCCGCAGAACATTCTGCAGCCATCTGAACAAACACTGACCTGGAAGGGAAGCTACCAGCAATAGACAAGATCAGGTAGCACCTAAATCTTCCTCTATTTAAAATTTGGAGCCAACTTATATCTGTCACAATCCCCTGCAAACCCAACAACAACAAGTACAATGGCCTACGCATACAAAGTAACAATGAGCCAATCAACCTCCTCTGCACATGTGAATCCCAAGACCGCCAAAAACACTCAATATTACGACTCCCAGTGGGGAGAAGGAGGTGGACTCCCGTAACAACCCTCGGGACCACACTCACCCTCAACTTACCCCCACTAAACCTCTCTGTCACACAAATATGGTCCACCCTTAACACCCCGAGAGGAAAGGTAATAGAAATACTTATAGCAGACTTCGCAGGCCGGCAACTTTAACTCAAAAAATCACCCAGTAACTACTAAACAAGCAAACCACCTCACTTTTATTAAGCCGCCCTCGCCTCACTATGCCAACTTCCAGTGGGGAAGCGGGAGGTCAGACGACTTTGGATTCGACCCTCACTGCACCAAAATACTCACACAAGAAATCTAACACCACCCTCACCAAAGGAGCCAGAAGGACTTCCCACCCAACAACCCAATGAGCAACCCACCGAACACTCATAATAAGACCCAAAAAGAACCCCAAAGAGATACCTATGACCAAAGAAAGAACACCAACCTGAACTTACCTCTACTAGTTTAGCTTTACTTTGAACAGCCTTCTCAACCTGTTACTAAATAGTGTCAATCATTGAGGTAAGCAAGGAGGACAACGCCACCAATCCCTGTGCAATCACAAAATCAAAACCAATTAGTTAACAAAAGTATGAATATCAATACTATACTAAATTAGAAACAAGAGAACCCATGTTACACTTCCTCAGGCCTGGAATGATCCACCAACCACTCGCAAAGAGGGATAAGTCTGTTGACCCCTGCCTTTGCCAACTTATCTGCAATTGAGTTAGCTTCTCTACGGATGTGCACAAATTTTACAACTGTCAAAGCCTGCAACAACTTAAAGCAATGGTTAAAAATAAAATTCAACTTCCATGGCCTTTTATTATGGCTTAGCATCCACACAATTGCATTATTAGAATCACTTTCAATAATCAAGGAAAATCTACTCTTTAATGACGATTTAGAAAACAATTCCAAAGCTTTTGCTATCGCCTTTAGTTCTGCTACATTGGAGTCTGCCACACCGATTGATTCCGAAAATAGGCACAAAATGTTCCCACTCTCACTCCTCAAAACACCCCCTACTCCTGCTGGACCTGGTTTCCCCAAAGAGGAACCATCCACATTAAATTTGAGAGCCAAAAAGTATTTTTATAGGGCACAATATATATAGTGTCCTAACAGAGATACCCTTATAGACAATTTTGTTGTAGTACATAGTCAACAACAAAACAAACAAAAGACAATCATTTGATACATGATATGAGTGTCATGTTCGATTATTGGACTGCAAACAAATACAACCAAATCCGAAGGTATTTATCAAGGGAAACAAAATCAAGTAGTTGGCCGACAAACTAGACAAGAAGTATCACGAGCTAGCTTCGATTAAAGTATTTGCCTAAAACCACAAACGTATCAATTTAAAAATACTAATCATCCCCTTTAACCAACTTTTTCTTATAAAAATATATGAATTCATTTATTTAAAAAAAATATTTATACACACACACTAGCGTATAACTCATGCCTGAATATAAATTCACTTATTTAAAAAAAGATATATATATATATACACACACACACACATACACAAACATTAGCGTATAACCCGTGTCTAAAGGCAGAGGTATAAATAGAATTGAATCAAAAGAAATTGACATCATCTCTTCAATTTATATAACATTCTACACTTTTTTTTTTCTAGAAGTCAACAATAAATTTCAATTTAAATGTCATCAATAACTAACAATCTGAAAAATAAAAAAATAAAAAGATTATATTCCTTAAATATGGCATGTGCAGTGTACATGACTGTCTTTTCGTTAATTTGAATGAATTTTTAACAAAATGACATTTTAAAACCATGTTCATATTTAGAGAGTTTAAATTAAAATGCAACAAACTTGTTGAATCATATAAGAATGTGTGAATACTTGGAGGAGGGTTTAAAATAAATTTTGCCTCACACTTTAATTAAAGAGTTTTAGGTTCCTAACGTGCTTCAATGAACGAAGTGAGGAATTGATGGTGATAGATAGCTCATTTTTTAAAAGAATGGGACACACTCTTCATATTATTCTTTCCTTTTGTCAATTATACTAGATTTTTGTTCAAGAAAGAAATCAAAGCATCTTATAACCTCGTTTTTAAATAATTAATATGATTCAAACAAATAATTTTTTGTCACATTTATTTGAAAGATAAAATTACAAATAGATATTATCACATAATAAATTTGAAGCAAGATTATATGTTACTGAAGTTTTTTATAATCACAATTTAGACAAAAAAAAAAAAAAAAGAGATAAATCCTATTCACCAAGTGAGATAGAAATAGTTTATTGTAGTAGTGATAACCAAACATGTTCATAAGACAAATACTACAACAAAAACTATATATTATTACAATATTTTAGAAACAATTTGTGAATAGTGTCCTTTTAAATTCTTATTAAGACACGCAATCATAATGTCCTTATAATATTTACTTAATAAGATACATTTTAAAAAATATATAATAAAAAACAAAAAATTATTCTAATAAATATAAAGTAATACAACAAAATAATTATCCTTATAAGTTATTGCAACAGACTCTTAGAGGACAACTTTTAATTGTTTCATATTTAATGCGACCAAAATAGTATATTAGGACTGATTTAGTGTTGTTAAAAGTGAATTTTGTTATAGTGAAAGCGAGGGAGAACCAAAAAGATTGAGACGTAGTTAAAAATGTATACGTACTCAACAAAAAAAAAAAGGACAATCATTTGATACATGATATGAGTGTCATGTTCGATTATTGGACTACAAACAAATACAACCAAATCCAAAGGTATTTATCAAGGGAAACACAATCAAGTAGTTGGCCGACAAACAAGACAAGAAGTATCACGAGCTACCTTCGATTAAAGTATTTGCCTAAAACCACAAACTTCCTGTATTATTTAAAAAATACCAATCACTCCCTTTAATCAAAATTTTTTTATAAAAATATATGAATTCACTTATTTAAAATATATATATACACACACACACTAGCGTATAACCCGTGTCTAAGAGCACATATGTAAATAAAATTGAATCAAAAGAAATTGACATTCTTTTCTATTTATACAACATTCTACACTTGTTTTTATCTAGAAATCAACACTAAATTTCAATTTAATGTCAACACCAACTAACAATCTACATGACAAATACAGTTCAATCACTATCAAATAACATAGATATTCAACTACTAAAATAATACCACAATCTTGAATTGTCTTAGCAATAACCAACTAACAAATATACTCAGTACTTCAGCCCCAACCACAAACACCAGAATTTTAGCCTTAAAAAGGAATAAAAGAAAAACTCTATGTTACAAAATAGTGCTTCATTTGCAGTCGACTGAAGCAATATATCGTACATCTCAAACCCACATAACATTTTTATTTCACTGATTCAATTATAACAAAAAGAACAATCACTTGATGTTTGGGTCCAACATACATCTAAGCTAGCAGAATGCAAAGACACTAGAAAAATTGAAGATGGACTGTCAAATGAAAAATGCAATTCAGCATAATTCATTATGAAATGCGATATCATCCATTATCAAAAACAAATGAAATAAATCAGTATCTAAAGAAATGCAACAGTTAACAAAAATTAGAAATGAAACACTTTTTATACCTATTCCTTTTCACTTGTGTCTCCAAAACCCTAAAGTTCATTAATGTTCAACAATGTTGTATTTTTATTAAAAAGAAAATAATTTGGAACATTAACCGTCTAAAATGATGGAATAGAAACAGAAAAAAAAAAAATTGGAACAAAAACAGAAATTTTGGAACAAAAATAGAATTCTAGAATAAAAATAAAAATGTCTAGTTGCATGAAATCGACGATCAAAAGCAAAAAATCCAAAAAAAAATTAAAAAATTAAAAAATTAAAGAGGAACAAAACTCCTTTGTGATTAAAAAAAACTATCTCGTTGCATGAAAGGTGATCAAAGGCGAAAAAACCTGGAAAAAAAAATGGTAGCAATCTAGCCGGTTCAATGCAAAATTCAGGAAATCTGCAATTGTCAGTCAAGAGATAATCGAAACAGAAAATTGGTAGCAAATAGATAAACTACATATCGAAGAAATCTCAAAATTGCAATCGTAAACCAAAATCACCAAGAACGCAAACTACAAGTCGAAGAATCAAGTGAAGAAATATCTTTATATCTGGCAAGAGCCTTTGCCTCGATATCTATATGCTTCAATCCCCTTATGCAATCAAATGAAAATTCAAAAACAGACACTCAATCACTGTGATTTGCAAGAGAACCCTATATAAATTAAGGGATAAAACATCACATTTACATAGATTAAAATTAAAAAAATTAAAAACAATGACACATAATCGTTGCAAGCTCCAAGGGCCTGCTACTTTCAAATGCAGTGGCAGCAGCTACAGAAAAAGCCCCAAAAAGCAAGCTTTAGCAGTATCAAATGCAACACCATCAATATCCTCTTCTCTATCTCTCACTTCCAAATATTATGTTATCTTTAGCAGTATCAAATGCAAGGCCGTAGGCTGAACAAAGCTAGGTGCTCGACATTAAAGAATATTATTAGAAGAATAAACGACTGGAAGAAACTAAATTTTGTTAAATAAACATTTAAATAAATAAACAATAACAGCGGCAACGAATAGAGCACATGCTTCAGGTTTTGATCAACAACAAACTAGAGGAGCAGAGCAACGGACAAGCTGGACTTTGGAGCAGCAGCAATGAACTAGTGGAGCAAAGGAACGAAGACTCTGGAGCAACATCGAATAGAGAAGCTGAAGAACCTATGTGAATAAAGGGAGAAGAACTGAAGGAGAAGAAGAAGATTTAAAGGAGAAGGAGAAGAAAATTCGAAGGAGAACTCACCTGACATGCGCAACGCAAAGAAGAATAATCTAAAGAAGAAGAACATTCTAGTTACAACTATTAGTTTTATAAATGACAAATTCAAGAAAATGTGAGGAAACCAAATTCAACAATAGAGTATAGTAAATTACCAATTGACATTGGCTGATCTTACAAATTCCACACATACAAAGAGAACATGCATCAACGGATCAACGCTATAAATATGAGTTTATATGCATGAAAATGACAAATTTTATATTCAATACAAAAGCAATTAATGAAATATATATATGATAGGGAATAAGCAAGACATAATGCCATTCCCAATTCTTCCTTAAACAAAAAGAGAAATCTGGGAGCAAAAACACCAAATATAAGTGTACTTGGAACGTGTGAAAGGAGAGTGAGAGAGAAAAGAGAGATCGTACCTGAAAGCAACGATGTTTGCTGAGGGAAATGGTGATGTTGGTGCAAGTGGGAGAAAAAAATAGGAGCGAGAGGAGAGTTAGAAAAAGATAGAGTCGCATCAGAGCGCGATCATCGTTCGATGGTGATTGACGGTCGTCGAGAGCGCGAGGCAGGAGGCATAGGTACCCAATCGAAAGAGGCCTTTCGAAACCAATGCCATCATCGGTGTCCTTAGTCAGATCAATGCCACAATCGGTATCCCAACTCAGATCAACTTAAATCGAATGAGGGTTTTGAAAATCGAACAAACTGAAAATCGAAAAAGAGAGAGAGAGATGAACTTGGAATTTTTTGCAAGATGGGAGTGTATGCCATTGATGAAGGTAACCTGATTGCGATGATGGTAATGATTTCCTACAGCCAGCACGCTAGAAAGATAAAGAGAGATGAATTCAGGAGGTTTTGTGGAAGAGAATGAATGAGACAGAGGAGAAGACAGACGTGAGTAAGATGGAGAGGGTGTAGCGGCTGAGGAAGTGTGGAAGTGAAACCCTAATTTTTATTTTCTCTTTTATATGTAGGTTAATTTGATTTGACGGTCCAAGTTCGTCGAATTCGCCTTTTGGTTCTCCACCATTAATCTTTCCCAATTTCAACCACTTTATTCCAGCCCTTGATCTTGTGATTCCGACACAAAAGTGCCCTTTTTCAATGTTGAAAGAGTGATAATACATTATTAGATCGCCACTCCCATGAAAAACAACCTGCGTAGAAGCTATAAACAGAAAATCCCAATCGCCATCGGCTCCTACATTGAATAAAGCTCCACTGTGATGCTCTCCCAATGTCTCCCCTCTTGACTCATCGCCAAGCCTGGCAGAGACTTATAAATCTTGCCTGGCATAGACTTATAAATCTGGACATAATCACCACCTCACGGGGCCTAATGCTCTGTGTATCAAACGCCAACGAATCTTTGCTACAATTCATCACCAAACCCACGTCGCCGTTCGATTTGACAGTTGCTCCGCCTCCCTCCCAGTGAATTCTGTTGCTGGAAACTGCCAACCCGATCGAATCCGATCCCGGGTTTTCGCTGGACCTGCCGTGATACCATATGTACCACCTCTCTTCATCGTCGCTGAGGAACCGTTTGATAACCGGTGACCCAATTTCGGCATCATCCCAGGGGCTCTTTGGACCCAAATCAAACACCAATCCTCTTGAAAACGACTACGCGGCCATTTCTACAAGAACCTAGATCTACCCAGCCTAATCTCGATGGCGAGAATCACCGGAAGCCGCTTTCAAGGTGTCTTTTGGGAGTGAGTTAGGCCCATTGGATTTCTACATTGTATCAGAGTCAGACCTTTTGTCTGATGTTAAATGTATTGAATCATACATCAATGTTGGCCCTTCGATATCCATTCGTAGCGGTTTGTCAAAGTCCACCCTGTCACTACAAGAAAAATGACTTTTTTTTAGGCAAAGCATTTTGTTTCATAGTGAAAATGTTTTAGCGACGAAATATCTTCGTAGCTAGTTTCATAGGCTATGTTTTGAAGCAGAAGATATTTGGCGAAAAATTATACTTTTGTCACGTATGATTACTATTTCGCAACATATTATTTCGTAGCCAAATTTGCAACTAAATAATTACATTCCCTTGCCAAAACTCGGTTCAATATGACGGGGAAAATATTTTGGCGACATATTTTGTTGCCAAAACTCGGTTAAATGGCGGGAAAATATTTGGCTATAAACATATTTTGTCGCCAAAACATTGTTGTAAATAGTGGGAAAACATTTTTGCAACGAATATATTTTGTCGCCAAAACATGTTTATAAATGGCAAGGGGGAAATCGGCGACGAATATATCTTGTCGGCAAAACATGACTGTAAACGGTAGGAAAACAATCAGCAGCGAAGATATTTTGTCACCAAAACATGATTGTAAATGGCGTAAAAAAATCCACCCGAACGATGTCATACTCTGGTTTCAAACTCAAGTTCAACTCTTATTTACCGTCTTGAATTTAAGGAGGGATGTTAATATACGTATATGAGCCTCATCCCATTATGTTAAACCCTAGTCTCATTACGAAAACTAAACCCTAACCCTATCAGGGTACCTCTTATATATAAATTTATTGTATAATCTCTGTAAATATATATTTTTTTCATATATCTATATATTTGTTTTATATTTTTTTTAATATTTCGCCACTCAATTATTTTAACATGAGAATTTTCATCCATTTTTTTTCTATTTGTTGGATTGAAGTCTTTGGAACACAAATTTTGTTCGCTTAAGTCGTGTCGAGCCTTCAAATCATCGATCGAAGACAAAAAAAAAAAAAAAAAAAGGAAGCCGAATTTCATCTTAACGGTGAGAATTTCCATCAATTTTTTATTCCATTTGTTGAACTAATTTATTTGGAATTCGGATTTTTTGGCTTGAGCGATAGCGTTAGGTTGTATTCAACACCCATATTGAATCACGAAAAGCACCCAATTTGTTCTATTTCGTGATCATACCCATTTTCGACCACTGAGTTCTTTTTGCCGCCGCTGGCCGATATGAAGAAGAAGAAGAAGAAAAAAAAAAGAAGAGATTATACTCCTAATGGTATGTGTACATGACTATCTTTTTGTCAGTTTGAATGAAAATTTTAATAAAATGACATTTTTAAGGCACGTTCATATTTAAAGGGTTTAAATTGAAACACAATAAATTTATTGAATCAATATTTAGAGGGTTTAAAATAAAATTTACCCTCACGCTTTAATTAAGGGGTTTTAGGTTCCTAACGTGCTTCAATGAACAAAGTGAGAAAGCGAAGCATTGAAGGTGATAGATAACTCATTTTTCAAAAGAATGGGCTACTCCCTTCCTTTTATTCTTTCCTTTCATCAATTCTAGTAACTTTTTGTTCAACAAAGAAATAGAAGGAATAATTTTACTTGATTTACGAGGATTGCAAATCCGCGCGTTGAGAAGGAATGAGAACAAGCAAGAGCCCCATGTGTAATTCCTCTTATTTTTTTTTAGGGATAATGACATTTTTTATCCCTCATAAATATTGTCGGTGTTCAATTGGCCCTTCGTATTTACAAATAGACAATTTGGTATTATATTTTTAATTTTCATTTCAAATCAAAATTCTGTTAGGTCAACATTAACAGTCAATGTGAAATTAATGGTAACTTGGTCATTTCATGTGAAACAATAAGGATAATTTAGTCATTTTATTCTAATTAATTTAGTAAGTTATATTTGTAAATTATTCTAAACTTAGGGACTAAAATATATATTTTTCTTTCCACACACCAACTTCTTCCCAATTCGTCTGCACCGTCCATCTTCCCATGAAGAATGTGGAGATGAGATAAGGGGATTGGCATGGCATTTGTGTTTGCATGTCAACTTTCCAAAGAGTAGTCCCATGTGAAATGGCTACCCCCAACAATCTAACTTGATGCTAACCTCTAGATCGATCTGTATACTGTTAAAGTTTTAGAGAGAGAGAGAGAGAAGTCGTCGGATTCTGCGCCGCTTCACCGTCACGAGAAATTCGACGGTTTTCAAATCGGCGTTGCGGCTGTAGATCATAGGCAATTTCGACGGTTTGGCTCAGAGCGGAGCTGCAACCGCTCCAATCTTCATCGTCCTGTGTCATTCGCCGCCGTGAAGTTCGTCTACAGGTTTTGTGATTGGCGTTGCTGCTGAAAGGTTTGTCTCTTTGTTCAGATCTGAGTTTTTGAGTACTTCGATCTTCTGCAGTTGGGTTTTGTTCGCTGCTCTCTCCGACGATGTTCAGATATGTGCTCTGTGTCTTCAATCGGTTGCGATTCTCATATCTAGATCGATTTGAGTCGCCGTGTTTAGATCATCAGATCTAGATCGATTCTGTAGACTCGGTGTTAGTGTTGTGTCAGTAGCGATCCATTGGATGGGTCGTCGAGTAGAGATGTCGGTTTAGAGGTGAGTTAGGAATCATATTACTTAGAGCAACTCCAATGGTATAGCCATTTGAATAGCCAAAATGGCTAGAGCCCTAAATAACAGTCATATAGCCATTTGAATAGCCAAAATGGCTAGAGCCCTAAATAACAGTCAAATTTGCTAGGTTCTTTCAATAGCCAAAAGTGATTTGGCGGGGAAACATTACCGTTGGATTCCGCAGGTAATAATTTTCGGGTAGAAATTCTCTATTTTTTTGAGCTAGGGTGGTCCGATTCTTCCTCCATCTCTGATTTCATGAGTTGCGGCTGTTCGATCAGTCCGATCAACCCCCACCTCTCCGTCGTGGCTCTCTCCTCTCCTGCTGCGTGCTGCTCCTGCTGCATCTTCTATCTTTGCAGCTAGGGTTTTTTGCTTAATTAGAATAGTGGGCGGTGGGCTTGGGTTTTTGAATAGTAAAATGATTTTTTGTTTAATTAGAATGATGGGTTTTCAATTAGTAAAATGTTTTTCGTTTAATTAGAATGGTGGACTTGGATTTTTAATTAGTAAATGGGTAATGAGTTGGGTTGGGTTTAAATGGATTTAATTAGTAAAATAATTAAAATGAGTTTTTAAATAATAGGTTGGGTTGGGTTAGTTTAGGTTGGGTATTTGTAATTAAATGGATTAAGATTTTTAATTAGATTAGTAGGGTTGGGTTAGTTTTTAATTAGATTAGTAAATGGGTTGGGTAATTAAATGAGTTTGGATTTTTAATTAGATTTGTAAATGGGTTGGTTTTTAATTAGATTAGTAATAGTAATTTGAATTTTAGTTATTTATTTTAATTGGATTTTAATTTTCACTAATGCGGTACTTGAAGAAAATATATAATTAAAGTCAAGATAAATAACAACAAATAATTAAAGTAGATGAAAAATAGATTTGACGGTAAAATTTGGTGGTAAAATTAATTTATTGGATGAAAATTTAGATAAAAAATTAAATAAAAATTAATAAATGAAAAATGGCTAGTATAAATGGCTAGTTCGGTTGGAATCCATTCTTGAATTTGGATAGCCAAATCACTATTCAACTAGTTATTTTTTGATTTGGCTATCCAGATGACTAGTATCCCTTGGAGATGCTCTTATTCGAGACTAATACATATGCATCATGCACTGCATTATATTTATTATCATTCATATTACCCTATTACTAGGTAATGCATGTGCTCAATGTCATATTGTTGACAATATAGGTATCATTGTTCATAGGAGTAAATAACCACATTTGTTAATTAAAGCTATTTGAATTTCAGGACGAAATTCCTTTTAGGGAGAAAAGATTGTAAGACCCGATTTTCTACGTGCATATATTTTTAACTAGAATTTAGAATATTAGAAAATATTTGAGTCAAATATGTTATTTAAATTTCACATTAAAGATTATAAGGGTTGTTATGATATTTAAAAATTTTGTTTTATGAACCTTGGGAAATAATAGGTTAATTTTGATTTGACTTACAAAGTTTTAGGGGTTAATATGTAATTTAAAATTCTACTGTTAAAAATTTTTAGGGATTGAATGAATATTTATAATATTTTCTTAGGGTTATATGTGTAATTAAAATAAAAATCACCTCATCCCTGTCAACACACTCACCGCCTCTTCTAATCTATTCCATTTCTCCATCTTTATTTGATTAATTGATTCCTTCTTGTTTCTACATAATTCTTTATCCCTCTCTCTTGCCACTTCTCTCTCTCTCTCTCTCTCTCTCCCTGGATTTCATTCCTCTCTCTCTATATTTCTAAATCTCTCCTCCTCTCGGTTTCTTCTTATCTTCATGATGCTCTTAACATGGTAATATTTCCCTCACTCTCTTGCTCATGTATGTGTGTGTTTTAATATAGGGAGAATGGGTAGAAGATCCTTCATTTAAATTTTAATTGGTCAAAAGTCCTACATGCGTTAAAATTTTTTGATAATTTTTTGATTTAGTCTCATCTATTTTAAAAAGGAGGAAGTTTTGCTCACATGATAACCACGCGCCAGTTACATATAATTACTTTATATGTAATATTACTGTATTAGTTACAGATAACTAATTATTTTTTTATTTTTTTTCCAGTTACATGTTCTACTAATATGTAATTTTTTAGTTACATCTTCTGATATGTAATTAAAAAATTTGATATTTTTCAGTAACATGCTTCAATAATATTTAATTTTTTAGTTACATATCTCTAATATGTAACTAAAAAGTTTAATATTTTTTCAGTTACGTCATAAAATATAATACATATATATATTATTGTAACATGTAACTAATATTATATAAGTACATGTAACTAAAAATAGCCAAATATGTGTGAAAAGTGACAATTATGAAATTGTAACTAACATTAGTGACATGTAACAGAATTTACTATAAAAACTGAATGTACTCACTAAAAGGCTCCATACAATCCCTGTAATATCCCTACAATTTCTGCAATGCAGAACTAAAACATAAGTGAAATCTAACTTAAATGACTAAATCCAAATTTAATAACACAAAATGATTTTTCACCAATTGGACTTAAAAAATTGGACTTTTTACCGATTTTCCCTTTAATATATTGTGTGTGTATGTCGTGTGTGTTGGGTATATATATATATATATATATATATATACTAGCATATATCGTATTTGAAGGTATGGTTTATTAAAAAAATTAATATGAAAAGACAAATCATAATTTAATACTTAAAAATACATAATTACCATTATTTTTATTTTTTTTTAAAATGAACATTATATTACATTCATTTCAGTACATTATGCATCAATTAACATCTATTACACCAAAAATAAATAAAAAAATCGTACATAATTCAACATCAAGTGATTTCTTAGTCACAAATACCGAATTCATAGGAATTCTCCACATAGAATGCACCACGTAGTATTGCTTGTACTACCAAACAGAAAACAATACCCTACCAATTGTTTTCTAACATGAAAATGCTGACAAAGCATAAACTATCCATATCTGAAAAAATATTGAGAGATTAAGCAAAAGATTAATAGAACTTGAAAGAGAGATTAAGGGAGAGCAATACCATGTATCCATATCTCAACAAAATTAGCACAAAAACATTGTTTCATAGGCCATCTTGAGATTTTGATAGTAAAATAATTCAACTATTTACATCAAACCCAACAAAATCAGCAATCATGATGGAGGAACGGTTTAATTTTTTTAATAGACTTTAGCCTCATATCGTCCTAGTAAAAAAACATTTCAACACCAGAGCAAGCGTGAAAGCCTACCTTCAGTGAAATTTAACAATCATCATTAGCTCAGTAACTCTAAATTTCACGACCAAAAACAAATTAAAACAAAATAATAGAGTAAAAATACACGTGTAAATAAGCATTGGCGAATTCAAATAATAACGCTATAACAACTTGGTTTCCCAAGGCTGCCACGCAGTTTCTCCTCTTGGAGAATTTACACTAAAACAGAATAACCAATATTTTTTCATTTCATAAATCCAGGAATTTTTACAATGCTACAGCGACAATAAAAATTTGTCGATTTATCGACACAATTTAACAACAATGAATAAACAATACAATTTTTATAAATTAAATAGAAATTCAAATAAAAATCTTGACGCAGTTTCATTCTCACTGGCCCTGCAATCAAAACTGTGGGGGTTGTGATCTAATGCTTAGTAGAATTTCAACCCCTCTAATACATGTATTTAATTAAATTCCAACAAATACAACACATTGGTATGATTTTCACAAAATTTTCACATAATCAGAATTATTTCTTGCAAATTAACAACTATAATTCAACAACAAAAATAACATAAATTTCACAATAGAGAAATTAAATACATATGTTAAAAAATATAGAAATTCTACTTGAAATACGAACCGAAATCCAAACCGGAATAGTTAAAATTTTCGAAAATATATATATATGATTCATTTGAAAGTCCTATTCTGCGGCTCCTGTTATCTCCTGGTGATAATGATCCACCTTTTTTTTCTTACTATTACTATATATATATATAACAAATCTCAGCACAATTTTGAACGCGCCCCAATTTTCTAGAGAAAACCAAAAACAAATATATATATATATAGATATATGTTTATATATGCTTGGCGCTGGTAAAACGAGAAGGGTTTTTAAAAACGTCGATTTTCTCATTAAAATGTACTTAAACCTGTTTTAGAAAAAGGAGTCGCCACCTAGCATTGGGTTTAAATGATGTGCTAGGTCACCATATTTTTCTTTTTTGAAAATAATTTAAAAATGGCTTAAGTAAAATTTGACTCCAAAAATAATATGGTCTAACCAGAGATTCGTTTAAAGAGTTCGGGGGTCAGTTACGCTCGGGGAAGGTGTCAAGCACCTCAAGACGCCCGTCCAAAGATGGTACCTTATCCGATCAAGTCCAATAAAAATTTAAATCCGAATGTTTTTATTTTATTTTTAAATCCTCCTTATATACACGTACACACACATTTGAGGGAAGTGATCCCCCTTCTAAACCTAGACCGTTCTGATTGAAGGTTGGGAATTTTCCACCTCGTATTGTTAGCACATTATATTTAATACAAATTAAATAAAACACCCGCACACACGCATCGAGGAGAGTAATTCTCTTCTAAATTTTAGCCATTCAAATTGAAGGTTGGGAATTTTCCACCTCGTATTGTTAGCACATTATATTTAATACAAATTAAATAAAACACCCGCACACACGCATCGAGGAGAGTAATTCCCTTCTAAATCTTAGCCATTCAAATTGAAGGTTGGGAATTTTCCACCTCGTATTGTTAGCACATTATATTTAATACAAATTAAATAAAACACCCGTACACACGCATCGAGGAGAGTAATTCCCTTCTAAATTTAGCCATTCAAATTGAAGGTTGGGAATTTTCCACCTCGTATTGTTAGCACATTATATTTAATACAAATTAAATAAAACACCCGTACACACGCATCGAGGAGAGTAATTCCTTTCTAAATTTAGCCATTCAAATTGAAGGTTGGGAATTTTCCACCTCGTATTGTTAACACATTATATTTAATACAAATTAAATAAAACACCCGTACACACGCATCGAGGAGAGTAATTCCCTTCTAAATTTAGCCATTCAAATTGAAGGTTGGGAATTTTCCACCTCGTATTGTTAGCACATTATATTTAATACAAATTAAATAAAACACCCGTACACACGCATCGAGGAGAGTAATTCCCTTCTAAATCTTAGCCATTCAAATTGAAGGTTGAGAATTTTCCACCTCGTATTATTTACTTCAAAAAAAAAAAAAAAAAAAAAAAAAAAATTAAAAAAAAAAAATAATAAAAAAATAAAAAATAAATAAATAAAAAGTAATAAATAAATAAATAATAAAGGAAGAAGAAAAAAAAATCTAATTTACAAAAAAAAAAAAATTAGTATAATAACAACTTAAAAAAATAAGAGTAAGATTTACAACAGATGAAAATTTACCACCTTCTTGGAGATTTTTCTTCTTCAAAATTACAATAAAATGAAAATAATATTATTTTCTTCAAAAATTTTCTCCAGATTTCTCCTCTCCCTTACAAAAATTTCTCTCAAAAAATTTCTTCCTCCCAAAAATCTCCTCCTTCCCTCTTGTGATCCTTCCTATATTTATAGGAAGGAAATCTCTGAAGACTCTTACGACAAACGCGTGAAAATGAAGGGAAAAAGGGGGTGGGTGCACCGAAATTTGGTGCACCCACCCCCTTTTGGGTGCACCAAAAATGGTGCACCCAAAAAGGGGGGAGGGGCTGGCCCCCCCCTGCTGGCCGCATGTGCGGCCAGCAGTGCTGGTCGCTACAGCGACCAGTGCAACTGGTCGCTGTAGCGACCAGCCTGGTCGCACGTGCGACCAGCCCTTGGTCGCACGTGCGACCTTAATGCACCCCCCCACCCCCGTTCGGTCCAGGCCTCTCTCGTTCTCGTCTGTTTCTGCTCCATTTTGTTCCGAATTAACGCGTTTTTATTCCACTTCGAAAAATCTACAAAACCAAAAAAATAAATTAATTAATTACTAATATTTAATTTACTTAAGAGATTAATAAAACTTAATTTAGCAGTATTAAACCGCACAAATATGGTACAATCAAAATAAAATAAATAGAAAAATAAAATAAAAAATAACTATAAAATAAAGTATATTTTTTTGCGGAGCGGTCAAAATGCCGTGTCTACAGCTGCCCCTCTTTGTCATGCAAGTCCCACTTGCTTGACAAAGATAAAAGACCACGTCATTTTGATCGTCCCATTTTATCTTTATTTATTTTTTATTTTTATTTTTAGTGTATTTTCCAATAATATAACAAATAAAATAAAATGATTCATGACGAATACGTGTAAGTTTAGAGTAATAAAAGAATACTCATGACGATGTTCATGATAAACAAATGTCCGTTTAGAGGATCGTTTAAAGTAAAAAAAAAATGACTTCTGACGATACTCATAACGAACATGTGTCTGTTTAGAAGATTGTTTAGAGTAATAAAAAAGGACTCATGACGATACTCATGACGAACAAGTGTCCGTTTAGAAGATTGTCTAGAGTAATAAAAAAAAGACTCATGACGATATTCATGATAAACAAGCGTCTGTTAAGATAATCGTTTAGAGTAATAAAATAATTCATGACAGTACTCATGACGAACATGTGTCCGTTTAGAGGATCGTTTAGAGTAATAAAATAATTCATGACGGTACTCATAACGAACATGTGTCTGTTTAGAAGATTGTCTAGAGTAATAAAAAAAAAGACTCATGACGATACTCATGACGAACAAGTGTCTGTTTAGAGGATCGTTTAGAGTAATAAAATGATGACTCATGACGATACTCATGACGAACAAGTGTCTGTTTAGAGGATTGTTTAGAGTAATAAAAAATGACTCATAACGATACTCATGACGAACACGTGTCTGTTTAGAGGATCGTTTAGAGTAATAAAAAATGACTCATAACGATACTCATGACGAACACGTGTCTGTTTAGAGGATCGTTTAGAGTAATAAAAATGACTCCTGACGATACTCATGACGACCACGTGTCTGTTTAGAGGATTGTTTAGAGAAAAAAAATGACTCATGATGATACTCATGACGAACAAGTGTACGTTTAGAGGATTGTTTAGAGTTATAAAAATTATTCATGCCCCAGCCCTCTTGGCCAGGGGCTTAAAGAAAGTTCAAGAGTATAAAATATGCCCCCACTTGTGACTGAGCCAGAATGAGAGAGCAAAGATATAAATGTGCCCCAGCCGAACTCTCAGATGACCGAACATTTATAGATTGCCTACGTACCTTAGTATTATGCCGAGGATTAAGTTTGGCGTAGTTCACTTTTCGCCCTTTTCAGGGCAAAACGCATACCTGGACGCTCATTTAGAGCTTTGGAACTTTTAGTAATAAAAGTTTCTAATTTGAACCGGAAGGTAAGAAGTCTTTGTGAGAGAGAAATCCATGCTTCCCTGCCCTTTGAAAACCCTGTAATTGGACAAAAAACACATGCAACACGAAAATTTAGTTTGAAAAACTTGTCACTCTTGACGACTAGCAATTCCGTCCCCCCCTTTTCCGTCGCAATCTCTCATTTGATGGCGCTTGACTTTCTCGGGTCACGGGACAGTATCGGGAGATTTTTCCATTTTTGAATTTAGAAGTCTCGCTTTTCAACTGAGAGTTCGACATGCTTCAGGGTGATGCGACAATTTTTTTTTTTAGTTCCCTTCGACTCAAGGGAAGGCCCAACATACCTCATCGAGGTCTCCTTGGCTTGCTTGACTGGATTCTTGTCTTTTCAAATTAGTAGGTGCTTCAATGCTTGGGGTTCTAATACTCCTGCATGCTCTATGTTTTCTCAAGTCCTGCAAAACTGATTTAGTCCAAAAATGGGTAAATGTCGAAAATTACTAAAATGAGTACCTTCAATACCCGATATGATTTTCTGTGAGATCTTGAGTCAAGAATGTAGAGGAATATGATTCTAATACATTTTCAGACCACGACCAATGTTTCTTTTCTCAAATTCTAATTCCATTCAAATCCATTAAGTTCCGATTCCAAAAAATATCATTTGCCGCTAATTTGGACCGAGGCGGAAAATATGAACAAATCTATCTATCATCTTTCTTTCCTCTTCAAATCTCTTCCACATTTATACCAATACTTCTTGTTCGGTTATCCCACTTTTCGTTTTTTCCATTTTTTTTTTCTCTCTTTTTTTCTTTTTTCTTTTTTTCTTATTATTTTCTTCTTTTTTCCCTTTTTTTTTTCTTTTTTTTTTTTCTTTTTTTTTTTTTTTATATCGAACTTACAATGATTTAGGGACAGCCGAGCTTATCAATGAACTTGATTTTCTTTGGAAATTGAGACCTTCTTGCAACATTTGAAAGTTTCTTCATTGGGATCATTGGCGTGAGATGATTGTATTCCCTTTTTACTATCGAGTAACTCAGACAATAGGTAAATCGGGATATTTACACCCAGTTTCATCAATCACTAAGGTACCACCAAAGATAGTTTGATTAGCTTGCAACAATATATCAAAGCATCGTAAGGACAATGGATACCAATCTTTGACTTTTGAACCCCCCGGTACTTCTAGAATCGCTGACGAATTTGGTTACGGGCCTTTTCAGATTTCACCATCGTTTGGATAAACATAATCTTCCTTTGATTATAGTCCCATTGAATCGTGGTCTAACTTTGTATTGAAATCACACATTCACATCCTCACTCAGTCACATCACGTACAACATATGCAGGCAATTTTGGGCACCTGAAATAGTAAGATTCAAACATTAGACCACAGTTTTGAATAAACAGTATTGCATTATTGAAATTTTAAAAGTCATTATAGAGCAAATCCTTTTCCATCCAAAAGACCAACGGGATGGAAAGGTGAGTACGCAAAGATTTTCCAATTTTATCAAAACACCTCGCAAATTTAAAGCAAACAAAAAAAACAGTTTTGCAGTCTTTAGATTTTTTCAAATTGAGCCTTAGGCACATGACTCGCTCCCATCTCCACCAATATTTTGGTAAAGATTGACTTCACCACCCCTTGAAGGTGCATACTCAGGCAACGGATTCTGCTGACAGTTTGGCGTACCGGCCTCAGGTTTTTTAGGAAACGTGATGGCTCCTGTCCGTATAAACTCCTGAATTTTGTTTTTCAGCTGAAAGCATTATTCAGTCGCATGTCCTCTGGTTCCTGAGTGGTATTCACAGAAAGCATTTGAAGAAGCTGCTTTACTCCCTGGTTTAACTTCGTAGAATGGAAGGGGCGTCAGCATCCCCTGCTTTAAACAATTCCGGTACAACTCGGTGATCGAGACCGGAAGGTCTTGTAGCTCTCTGTTGTCATTCTGGAAATTTCCCCCAGTAGCATGAGGTAGAAGGTCTTGGTGGTATTGGGTTCCTGACCTTGGAGTGCGGTTAGGAATTTGAGGTGGGGTGTTCGGGCGTGGTTGATAGGTATGGTAAGAGGGTGTTGGGTAGGCTTGAGGGTAATATTGGGGAATGTGATTTTGATAAGGGGGAGGTACATTTTGGTAATAGCGCGGGCGGCTTTGGGAATAGGGTTGGTTTTGAGGATAATTTTGGTTTTGGCGATTTTGAGGAGGGTAGTTGTGATATTGGTTGTTCTGGTTCGGGTAGTTCTGGGGACAAGAAGTTTGGGGGTAGTTCTGGTAATGGGTTTGCCGAGGGGAAACGACAACAGCTACTTCATTTTCTTTCATCTTTGGCGGGGCTGACCTTTTCGTTAGATTGGATTGGGCCCCTTCAATTTTTCCGCTCCTTATTCCTTCTTCCGTCACCTCGGCCTGTTTGATCGCATCGCCGAAAGAAACCACTGCTATGCTCGAGAGATCTCGATAGAACGGCGGTGACTGAATTGATTTGAATATCTCTAACTGAGCCTCCTCGCTCAGCTTAGGGATAACTTTGGCAGCCTCTTCCCTCCAACGAGCAGTATACCTCCGGAAACTTTCGTCTTTATTTTTCAGTATCTGGTAGAGGGTATTGCGGTCTGGCGCGGCATCCCTATTGTACACATATTGCTCACAGAAGGCCTCTACCAGATCTTCAAATGTTTTAATCTGTGATAGCTCCAGGGTCATGTACCAGTTGAGAGCCGATCCTTTCAACGACCTCCGAAACATCTTTAGGCAAAGGTCTTCGTTCCGAGCATGAATTCCTAACTCCTCTTTGTAAATGCTAACATGCCATTCTGGAGGGCCAGTGCCATCATATTTTGTGAATTCTGGAACCACGAAATTTTCCGGGTACACAATCCCGGGTGGTGCTGACAACTCCTTGTACGTCGCTTTCCTGGACGGCTTCTCTTTTTGCCATTCTTCCATAGTTTTTTCTAATTTCTCCATTTTCAGAAGCCAAGCCGGTGGAGGGCCATTCTCTTCTTTGTTTTCAGTTTCAATGGCCGGGGCCGGTTGGCTATCATTTGAATTGTTTGGTGGAGCAACGACCCTCTCCGGGTGAATGAGGATCTGCGGGGCGGCGGGGGCCGAGCCCTCTGGCGAGGCCTGATAGACATGCCCCTGGATGGGATATGTCGGAGCTCCATAGGCGAAAGGATGAGGGCCCATCTGAGGTCCATAGTAGACCGGTACTGCAAAGTTCGGGCCGACGTGGTTCGGATTCGGCCCTGAGTTTTCCATCCCAACACTTGCAGGGTTTCCATTTGGGGATTCAGTCACAGGAGTCCCGTTGGATGGAGGAATAGGCACCTCCTGAGGTCGGCTAAGTTCATTGATCCTTTCCATCAACCTGTCAATAGTTTCTTGCATCTGAGCTATCTGGGTCGTTCGGGGAGATTCGGGATTGCTTTCTGATGTCATCCTGGAATGAGTCTGTGCTCGACTGCGTGTAAAGATCGGACTTCGAAAGGGGGGAACTGGATTTGCTTTTCGGGGACCAATTTTCTTTGTCTTGTCCTTTTCTTTTTCACCTACAAAAAAATCATTTTTTTAGTTCACGTGAGTCTTAGGTGGCCTTAAAGCCCTTTCTAATTCGAAGATTTCAATTTCGGTAACGACTAATAATAAATAAAAAAATATTATTATTTTTTTTTTATTTATTTTTTTTATATTTTTTTTTTTTTTTGGTCGTTCCCTACCGATATTGAAAACTTTGAACTTGTTTGGTTTTTTTTTTTTTTTTTTTTTTTTTTTTTTAGGACTTCCCCAAACGTCATAAATCCATCAAGTACAAAAAATCATTTCTCGTCTTGTATCATAGAATCCTAAGGGGATAATATGGATACAAGACAGTTTTGTTTTTATCAGAGGATTTACAACGATATAAGGGCCTGAGAGGGAAAAAAAAAATAAAATAAAAAAAATAAAAAAAATATATATATATATATATATATAAAATAAAATAAAATAAATGATATATAAAAAAAATAAAAAATAAAAAAAATCACAACTTATTTACTGAATTGAGGGAAAAAATAAAATAAAATTTAACATTCGGACTTTAGATTAATTGGACTTATTCAGACATATTGGGCTCAACCCTCAGCCGTCCCCAGCGGAGTCGCCAGCTGAACGCGCCCCAATTTTCTAGAGAAAACCAAAAACAAATATATATATAGATATATGTTTATATATGCTTGGCGCTGGTAAAACGAGAAGGGTTTTTAAAAACGTCGATTTTCTCATTAAAATGTACTTAAGCCTGTTTTAGAAAAAGGAGTCGCCACCTAGCATTGGGTTTAAATGATGTGCTAGGTCACCATATTTTTCTTTTTTGAAAATAATTTAAAAATGACTTAAGTAAAATTTGACTCCAAAAATAATATGGTCTAACCAGAGATTCGTTTAAAGAGTTCGGGGGTCAGTTACGCTCGGGGAAGGTGTCAAGCACCCCAAGACGCCCGTCCAAAGACGGTACCTTATTCGATTAAGTCCAATTAAAATTTAAATCCGAATATTTTTATTTTATTTTTAAATCCTCCTTATATACACGTACACACACATTTGAGGGAAGTGATCCCCCTTCTAAACCTAGACCGTTCTGATTGAAGGTTGGGAATTTTCCACCTCGTATTGTTAGCACATTATATTTAATACAAATTAAATAAAACACCCGCACACACGCATCGAGGAGAGTAATTCCCTTCTAAATTTTAGCCATTCAAATTGAAGGTTGGGAATTTTCCACCTCGTATTGTTAGCACATTATATTTAATACAAATTAAATAAAACACCCGCACACACGCATCGAGGAGAGTAATTCCCTTCTAAATTTTAGCCATTCAAATTGAAGGTTGGGAATTTTCTACCTCGTATTGTTAGCACATTATATTTAATACAAATTAAATAAAACACCCGCACACACGCATCGAGGAGAGTAATTCCCTTCTAAATCTTAGCCATTCAAATTGAAGGTTGGGAATTTTCCACCTCGTATTGTTAGCACATTATATTTAATACAAATTAAATAAAACACCCGTACACACGCATCGAGGAGAGTAATTCCCTTCTAAATTTAGCCATTCAAATTGAAGGTTGGGAATTTTCCACCTCGTATTGTTAGCACATTATATTTAATACAAATTAAATAAAACACCCGTACACACGCATCGAGGAGAGTAATTCCCTTCTAAATTTAGCCATTCAAATTGAAGGTTGGGAATTTTCCACCTCGTATTGTTAACACATTATATTTAATACAAATTAAATAAAACACCCGTACACACGCATCGAGGAGAGTAATTTCCTTCTAAATTTAGCCATTCAAATTGAAGGTTGGGAATTTTTCACCTCGTATTGTTAGCACATTATATTTAATACAAATTAAATAAAACACCCGTACACACGCATCGAGGAGAGTAATTCCCTTCTAAATCTTAGCCATTCAAATTGAAGGTTGAGAATTTTCCACCTCGTATTATTTACTTAAAAAAAAAAAATAAATAAATAAAAAAAATTAAAAAAAAAAAAAATAAATAAATAAAAAATAAATAAATAAAAAGTAATAAATAAATAAATAAATAAATAAATAATAAAGGAAGAAGAAAAAAAAATCTAATTTACAAAAAAAAAAAAATTAGTATAATAACAACTTAAAAAAATAAGAGTAAGATTTACAACAGATGAAAATTTACCACCTTCTTGGAGATTTTTCTTCTTCAAAATTACAATAAAATGAAAATAATATTATTTTCTTCAAAAATTTTCTCCAGATTTCTCCTCTCCCTTACAAAAATTTCTCTCAAAAAATTTCTTCCTCCCAAAAATCTCCTCCTTCCCTCTTGTGATCCTTCCTATATTTATAGGAAGGAAATCTCTGAAGACTCTTACGACAAACGCGTGAAAATGAAGGGAAAAAGGGGGTGGGTGCACCGAAATTTGGTGCACCCACCCCCTTTTGGGTGCACCAAAAATGGTGCACCCAAAAAGGGGGGAGGGGCTGGCCCCCCCTGCTGGCCGCATGTGCGGCCAGCAGTGCTGGTCGCTACAGCGACCAGCCCTTGGTCGCACGTGCGACCTTAATGCACCCCCCCACCCCCGTTCGGTCCAGGCCTCTCTCGTTCTCGTCTGTTTCTGCTCCATTTTGTTCCGAATTAACGCGTTTTTATTCCACTTCGAAAAATCTACAAAACCAAAAAAATAAATTAATTAATTACTAATATTTAATTTACTTAAGAGATTAATAAAACTTAATTTAGCAGTATTAAACCGCACAAATATGGTACAATCAAAATAAAATAAATAGAAAAATAAAATAAAAAATAACTATAAAATAAAGTATATTTTTTTGCGGAGCGGTCAAAATGCCGTGTCTACAAATTTATTTAATTTATTATTTATTTACATAATATCCCCTTTTAAATAAAAAAATATATATTAATTATATCTCTAAACTCTTAAAAGTATATTTTAAAATAACACAATAATCCCAAAACTTTTAAACGTCAATTTAAAATTAACATTTAATCCCAAAAATTATCAAATATTATTTATACCATAAATTTACAAAACAATCCCAAAAATATTAAATTTATATAAATAACATTTTCAAAAATATAAATTTTCGGGGTATTACAAACGCACATTCAAAATCTCCACGGATAGCATGGATAGCGTCAGAGTAGAAAGAAATTTTCAGCAAAACTAATATTAATCAGACAGGGATAACTGATAATTTCATAATTCTCATCATCCACTATCGATTCCATCTATGCCAAGCATGAAAATTGCAAATCGAATAAGAAAGCAATCAGAGATACAGAGAATCGAAAGGTAAAAAAAACATAATCAGAGATACCGAATCATCCTATTCAAGTGATAATCAAGATACTCAAAATATTTTGAGCATTCACCAAACAAATGGCGCATCATTTGGCCTCATAGATCTATTAATATATGACCAAAAACCTCGAGGTCATGATTCAAAGACAAATCTATCTATTAGACTCCTCATTACCTATTTGATGAATATGACCTTGGATTTTCTTATTGGCCTACAATAAAGAAATAAAGTAATATGGTGAAAGAAAGAGACGGATTACATGTATTCAAGAGTTAAAGACAACAAAAGTAAAATTCATAAGATTAGCCTCAAATTGTAGTATTCAAATCTCACATCACGTCCAAACCATCAAAGTTCCTATCACCAACAACAGAACTCAAATTTTTTAAACTACATAATGAATGGTAAACTAATCAAATACCATCTTCATATAGTTTATAACACAATCGAGATTAGGTGAGAGATTAATCGAACTTGAAAAACAGATTAAGCAAGATTTATACCAGTGAATCCTTGTCGAAAAAACATCCACATGCTAATCTATCAAACTCGTCCGCGATTGAGAGAACAAACACAGAACAACAAACATATTCAAGATTAAAATAACATTATTCAATCGAAAACACTTCAAAATAGAATTAATCCATGAAAAAATCAATATACCCTAATATTATGTCGTCGCTTGCTTCGCAAAAAAAGCTCCTTCCAACCATGAACAGATCATTGAATGGCAAAGACAAAATTGTAACATGCTATGAAGATTTCTTCAATCCTAAAATGAAGAACAAAAAATTGATATTGGTCCCTGATTTTTTTTTTTTTTTTTTTAATTATTATTGAACTATTTCATCAAACTTGAGATTTTGATAGTGAAATTGTTGAATTGTTCACATCAAACCCAATGAAATCAGCCCAAAAAATAAAAACTCCAAACTTTAGGAATTCATGTACCCGTATATCATAAGGACAAATTTTATCAACCTAGAATAAAAACGAAGGCGAAAAAAAAAGAAGAGAAAATTGTTACAAAATATAACAATAATAAACACAACTATAAAATTGAGATAGATATTTGTGAAATTAGAAATCATACCATAACTCGAAGCTACGTCTAGCCAAATTGAAGTTCAATCCCGAATCAACCTGAGATCTGGAGATCGAGCACTAAGATCTGGATAACGAATCCGCGAGAGAGAAAGGGAGAGCCGAATATGGTGGCGTGGAGGAGGGGGACGGTGATGGTCGAAGGTCGAGACAGAATAGATGGTGAGGAGGTATTAGGGTGTGCATCTTTTGTCCATGACGACGCGATGGGATAATGAAAACAACGCAATGGTATGAACACCATCTTCGCTGCTCACTCAACACCCTCCCATCACTAAGTAGATCTGAGGGTGGTTGATTTGGTAAGCCCATACATCTTCATTCATTTTGTTAGTACTGCTATATAGCTATATTGTTGTTGATTGATTCCATATCACCCGGTATTGATTTTGTTCATTATCATGGTTGGTTCTGATTTGTCAATAAGAAGGAACTTGAAGTTCTTAATCTCAAACATAGGTGGTGTTTGTTTAATGTGTTGTTTCCAAGCGATTTTAGGATAAGCGATGTTGATAGATATTGTAGGCCTTCAAAATGATTTTTAATAGATATTGAATTCTTGTGTTGTCAACGATGTTTATCATAGTTTTCCTCTTCGAATACACTACAGCTCTTAAGACCGATCTTTATTTTCTTTTCAATATTTCATTCGTAGTGAAAATTAATGGCAATATTTTCAGTTTTTTTCTTTGCTCTTTCAATCAAATCAGATTTGATTTGCAGTGTAACAGCAATAACAAACCTGTGCTGCAAGTAGAAATTGTGATTTAGGACTACTCTGCGAAATATGCCTCACGAATGGCAGCCTTCGGCCCCGTTGCACCAGAACGCGAACTCTGAATCCATTCTCAATGGTTCCTTACATATACAACTACATTAATGATTATGTGTTTTTTTATTATTTTCAATAATTGTATGAGGATCTTTTAAACGGAACCGATACTTTGGAATGTAGTTTGTTTAAGTTTGGTTTAATGATCGATTTTTGAGAATTTTGATACTGAGTTTACTTATTCTTATTCTCTTCTTATAGTTCAGTTGTGATGTCTAGATTCAACTATATCAAATGTGATATTGATAAATGTTAACGATTGTCAATCGGCATTTTCTGTTAATTTTCATTTTTTGGATAACTTTTGTATGGTTTGTGAAGTAATTTTAGATTTTTTGGCAATTTTTGTTGAAATTTTGATGGAATTTAATTTTTGGTTAATATGGGAGGTTTATTTCCACCTAAATGTAGGTATTTTTTTATTTTATTTTTATCTTCCTCTCCAAAAAAATTGATCTCTTTGTTACTGTCATGTTGGTGGTGCATATCTTTTACGAGAATTGGTGTTTCTTGTCACACCCTACCCCGAACACTCGTCACCGTGGGGCCGGCGTGACGTCTACACGATCTCATCTTAACGTCAAACTCACTAGTAAACGACAAAGTGCATACAATTTATATACAACCATAAATTCTGACCATATACAACGTCTCTAAATGGGGACGCACCCATCCCCGAATTGTAATATCAACAAAAGTATAACAACAACGAAACTCTCACAGGTTCGTCGTAGACAACTCCTCCCAAAATATTCTCATACTATACCGTCACCGGACTCTATCTAGTGTCAATAAGGGACCGACTCCTAGCCGTTGTACCTACGAGTGCACTGTCTTCTTAGTAAAATATTTTTAAAATAATAATACTTTCTAGATATTACCATGATTAAATATGGATCAAGCATAAGGATATAAGCAGTGAAAATTAAGCAATATAGATAGGTTCCATCCAAATTTGTCTAGTATAAAATCATACCCATAATCATAATAAATAATAAATCACTCAATATAAGTAAAACACCACATCTTAAACACGCATCTCAAACACACCACTCCACCACAACACACACTGGCTAGCCATAGTGATCGTTTTAACCTCACGATTGGGAGTTTGCAACGGTACCGTACCATCCATAGGATATGCCTTCCTACGAACACCCATCACTCCGCCGAAGCGGATAATCACTGCGCAGTATAAACGTCTAACATCACTCTGCCGAAGCAGATAAACATCACTCCGCCAAAGCGGATAACCTCACTCTACCGAAACAGACAAATACTATGGCATCGTCAAATCAAATACAGCATCATCGAATCACAACTCAATAAATATCGTCTACTTAATATCGTCATATCACCACGTCTATCTCTTTTTCTCAAAACCAACTTTTAAATTCAAGAATCATATTTCACATCTTCTTTTAAAGAAAACGTCTAATTTTCATCAAAATCACTTTTTCACCCTTTATTTTTAGGAACCAATCATTTTTAGAAAAACAGATGTTTTTTATTCTCTTTTAAAACATCGTCTGATTTCACCAAATCCAATAAAAATTCATTTTTCACTTCATTTCGAAAACCACCGAAATCTTCCAAAAATCCAGTTTACCAACTCACCCAAATTCTGCTTGATCCATATCATTTATAAATTCATACAATTTAAGTAAATACATATTCCATCATATATATACATAGAAAAATAGTTTGGAAAGAAGATAGTACACTCACCTGGCTACCCATTCTGAACAGTTTTTACTAACTTTCTTCTACCGATATTCCAGTGTCTGCGAGCCTAATAATGACAGAGCCTAAATTAATATTTTATGTAAATAACCGAATCATGCAATACAGGCCCTAAATTCTGTAATTTTTCCCGTACCCACTTTTTATTATGAAAAATTGTTATTCGGTAAATTTCATTTCGTTAATAACTACGGTACGCATTTGTTAGTATGGACGATGACTAAAATTATTAGAATTAACGATTCCAAATTATAATCCTGTTTGCTAATAATTCAATTTAGCAACAATGGTAATCGATTTAGATTTTTACCTGCCCCGAATCGTCCGTTAGCCGCGAGATAAATTTTTGGATTTTTATTGGGGGGTTTGTGTAATGTTTTTCCCTTTTTTTTTTTTTCTCTTTTTTCTTCTCCTTTTTCTCATTTTTCTAGTTTTACGTTTCTGTTGTCTGTTTCGCAGTTCGCCGCCGCCGACGAGATCTCGCCGCCGTTCAAACCCCACCATCCCACGCACCAAACCCACGCACTTCCACGTCTACCCCCATGCACTGCCGATCGTCCACACACACCCACACTTACTGTTCTCTCTCTCTCTCTCTAACTTCCCGGCGACAGCTCCGGCAACCACCACACACCACCATGCACACTAATTACCATAAACACACCTACACCGTTGAGCAAAGCTGCGAAGATCACACCCACGTCGGAACCCACCGCCTTCGGATGACCGACCAAAACACCCACACACACTCACAGCAATTAAAACAGAAGAACGACCTCACGTCCGGTCACACGCACACCCTCACCCAAAGCCTGCACACGGTAGTGATGATCGCACCCTCTCACATTCCCACAATCTCTAGTCGATCAAAACAGAAGTCACGCCTACCGGCGGTCACGAACAGTCCGACGACGTCCAGCTCCCGTCCTCCTTTTCTCTTCTCTAAATTTTTCCTGATTTTGTTTTGATAATTTTTTCCTAATCATAGCTATGCATGCGGGCATTTATATGCATGTAAATCGTGGATGGCTTTTGGATCTCCTCACGCCACGTCGCCCTCTTCCTGTTCCTTTGTTCTCGCCGGCCGAGCTCACTGCACACACCACTTATGCATGTATATATATGTTTATATATAAAAACATCTTTAGTTAAAATACACTCTCCTCCCCCCAACTTCCTTTAGGATCCCATTTTAATCATTTTCAACTTTTACCAGTTTCTAAAATTATAATTTTACCCATACTATTTTCAATTTTCAATTTTTAATTTTCCATTTGGATCTCCAGTTTAATTTCCACATTTCCTAAATTTCAAATTTGACCCCTAAATTTTTAAATTTTATTTTCATTGACAAAAATTTACCCCGAATTTTTCAATATTTTTAAATGCGACTATTAATGACACACGTATTATGATTTGGGCCTTATATTTCTGATAGTCTCTCAATGAATTTAAGTGTTTTGTTTATTATTTTGTTTATGGAGGATATTTTTATCAAGCATTACAGATGTATTAGTGTGCTAAATAAATTGACTTGCATATATGTACGAAGTCGAGTGTTCGGTTGAGAAAGTTGTGATTTAATGAGTGATTTTTTAGTAAGGAATTAATGTCACGTGAAATATAGGTGAAATTGTGTTTCCCTTTTTATGATTTGCATTATAATAAATTTATTACTAACATATAATTCTACTTATTTTGTATCAGTGCAAGTTTTAGTCTTGATTGTGAGTTATTATTGATGTTCAATTGTTAATTGTTATTAATGTTTAGATGAAAAAAGGTGTATACTTTCTTTTCTTTTTTTATATCCGTGCCTTCAAGTATAGGTTATACACTAGTGTGTGTTGGAAGGGGGGGGGGGGGGGGGGTTGAAGGATTTATAAGTAAAAATATTTAATTTGTAAAGGATTTAATTAAAAGTAAAAATTATAATTTTATTAAAATAATTCATTGACTAGTATTGTAAATAATTAAATTATTAATGGATAAATTTTGTAAACGGAGTTATAAGATTTTAGTTCCACAATTAATAATGGTCTAAATAAATAGGACATTTAATCTTAATAAATTTTATATAATTATACAAATTTGGAAATTGGAAAAATTTTATTTTAGCGTCACACATACCATGCATTTCATTTCATATTAGAATTATTTAGATAAATTCTTAGGTTAGGTTATGTCGTTGCTAGGGTCACAGGCGACGCCAACTATGGTAGTATTTCAATGATAGCCTATTAGCAACACAAATATCGAGATAAGTGTATTATCTTCCATGTAAATTGCACAATTATATTTTCGTACAAAAATGTAAAAAGAAAAGGTTTATTAAAATTGATTATTTTATAGCGTTAAATGGATCGAGTAAATGGTTAAGTATGGAATGCGATTTTTATTATTATACCTATATGTCATAGTGTGACCCCGACGGGAGGGTATGTCCTGCGGGATGTTGTTGGTCCTAACAGGAGGGCATGTCCTGTAGGACGTTGTGTTGTGACCTGATAGAAGGACAAGTCCTGCACGTGGTGGTGGTGGTGGTTGTTGTTATTGTTGAAGATGATGATTATCATCAAGATATGGTGGTTTATACTACGTGTTGGCTCTACCATTGGAGATATTGATGACCCTGACACAAATAACAACGTTAGATTGTACAATTGTGCATGTTATGGTACCGTTATAACTCCCGATCGTGAGATGAAACGATTCTATGGCTTGTAGATAAATATGTTTTTGGTATTTTATTATATAAGTTTGATTTGATTGATTTATATTCAGTTGTTATTCGTTAATTATATCCGTGAATTTTGATATTGTTCAGTGTGGTTATATTTTATTTTGAAAAATATCATTGTGATTATATTCTATTTGGAAAATGGATTCTGAGATATATATATATATATATATATATATATATATATATATATATATATATATAATCCATAAATTATTTTTATATTGTGAAGACAATACACCGATAATTTTATTTTATTTTTATCTCAGGTACTCCAGTTAGACACGGGTCTCCTACTGGTGGTAGATAGAGTCAGAGGGTGGTTATTATTTTTATCATAGTGGCACAGCGGAAGCATAGTGATAGGTGTAAATTACCTACGTATTTCCAATCTGAATTTATTAGTTTTCGAGTACGTTTATAGTTATTTTTATATGTTTTAATATATTTTTATACTTTTTGTATAAATCAGGTGTGTGGAGCAAAAAAGATAGGAAACTGGAGTAAAAACGATGAGATCGAACCGAAGGCGAGTCAAAGTTACGGTGGATAAACAAGCAAGGAGGCAAAAATATGAAGGAAGCTCACCGCCTAGGCGTCCAGACCTCCGCCTAGGCAGTGAAGATGCTGAGAATGACAAAAGGCTACTGATAGCCCACTGCCTAGGCAAGAAATTCCTTCTCCTAGGTGGAAACCCCAGTAGATATATTTCCAAATCCACCGCCTACATTTTCGCCTAGGCGGTCACCAAACTTGTAAAGCTGGTACAGGTGCTGTAACTTCAAGTCTATTTTGGACTATGATAAAATTCGATTTTGGAAATACTCAAAACATGAAAGTTGTATATATTTTTCTTATCTTTCCATAGGTTTTTGAATCACCTCAATAGGAGTTCGGATGAATAAGTTACAGCCAAAACAAAATTACAAACCTGCACTAACTTCGCCTAGGCAAAATTCCGGCAGAAAGTTAACCGACTTAACTTCGCCTAGGTGAAAATCCTGCAGCACAGCCTTGATATTTATGAGATATTTTAAGATCTTTTGGCATATAAATTTTTTCCCTTCTCTCATCCTCTCTTCCCTCATCTTCAGCCCTTAAGGCCTTAGGCCATATTTTAGGAGTAGGATTAGGGATTTTTGAGGGAGAGCTCTCAACCCGAGGTGGAGGATGAAGAGAGAAGCGATCGTTTAACGGTTCTAGCGCCAAATCTTCGGATATAGGCTAAGTCACTCGTTTCTTTTATTTGTTTTCTTCATTTTGGTAGTTGTTGAGCATGTTTAGCTCGTTTTACATTGTATAAATGGTTAGGGCCATGAGTTAAACATAGATTGTAATAGGGATTAACATATTATTTATGAAAATATAGTTTTGGTTGAATTTGTGTTTCGTTCTTGGTTGTTCTTCGTATGTTGATTGTGTTGCCGTGTTTTCTATGATTATATGTCAGTTTAGATATATTGAGAATACGGGGTTTGACACTCGGGAGAGGTAATCCCGGATTCGGACTAGGGTTAACACAACACGACAATCTAACGACCCGGGAGGGCGTTAGAAAGTGTGCAATCGATGACGTTGGGGCGAGACTCACGTGACCTAGAGTCGTTAAGACGTCGAGGGGGATTTCGGCGTTGACACGAAGTCACGTATTCCCCCGTCTTACACTCGGAAGAGGTGACGAAGGAGTTTACGAACCGAGATTGTCGGATACACCGAACACCATTAATGTTAACTAAAACGAAGTCAAACGCATTTAAGTAAATAAAGTTAATCCCTAGGCAATCTACTCCCTTAAACAATCTCAAATTAGTATTTATAGTATAGTTAACTTAATTAGTATTTTAGTTTAGTATTAGTAATTAATTAAAATCTATTTTTAGCGCCTAGATAAAGTCAGGTTATGACAATCACGATACTCGATAGTAATCTCAATCAATCCATGTGGATACGATACCCGACCGAAAGGTCCACTATACTAAAACTTGATCCGTACGCTTGCGGTGAAAGTGGCAGTGCATTATTTGCGGCCACCACGTGGTAGTGGAGTGGTTCGTCTTTTATCTCTATTTCTCTATGAAAAAAATAAATAAAAGGGAGAAATGAAGTGGCGGCCCTGAAAAATCGGGTCGTTACAACCACTACTTGTAAGCCCATATTGAGAAAGCATTACCTATATATTTATTATTTAAGATAAAACCAAATATGCATTCTTTCAGTACATCAACAACAACATAATAAATTACAGATGCAAATGTTGTTGTCCAACCACAATGTTAATAGCAATATAATGAATAGGGAAATGCAAATGTTATTGTACAACAACAATGTCAACATCAATATAATGAATTGGGATATGTAAATGTTACTATACAACAAACAATTATCTTATGTCAATTAGATTTTTCTCTAAATTTAAATAATCACATGGATATAAGAATAAATTTGTAAAGGGTCCTGGAGCCTATTATAAGATACCCTATATTATATGTGTAATTTAGTTCAGAACATATTCGCGTCCAAATTTGAGCACACATTATAGTTGTTTGAGAACAAATTTCGGCTCTGCTTGAATATTTTAAACGAACAAAAATTGAGATTGAGCTCGGCTTATCAATAAATAAATGAGTCTTATTAGAGATTTTTCCTCACACTTATAAATTAACCGTTGGTCCCTTCCACAGCCGATGTAGAATAAATCCAATAATCTTTCTCTCACACATCACCTCTTTGATCAGTTAACCCGCAACCAATTTTTCTCTTTGTGGTTATTGGGTCAGAGTTATTGTAACATGGGCTCTGTCACTAGTGGTGAAACTTTTCCCCACACTTATAACATAACAACCAACTTTTTTCACAAAGCCGATGCCAGATAAACCTAACATATATGCCTACCTAAATCTTGTCATTTTTAACTATATAGTGGCAGACAAGTTAACGAAAAAGTTCAGTCATGCAATACACAGGCCTTTGTCCAAAAGAAAGTATTAATTCTGACAAAAAAATTAATCACATATGTCATTGCAAGAATTCACATTTCCATTGATTCCATCATGTTACATGTCTTGGTTGATCAGTTTGGCAATGCATGCATTGTAATCATTTTTTTTTTTTTTCAAATGAATAGCAAGAGTTAACAAGAGTAAAAGGTGATAAAGATATCAACCTAATTAGATTGATTAGTCTTCATCTTCTCTTCACACATATCCTCATTTATTGTTCTCTCTCCTCAATTATTCCTCTTTTATCAAAGATATCAAGCTATCAAGATTACTTCTCCATTGTCAAAGATTGTCACTCCATTTTCTCCATCCTCATTAAATGATTACTCACGCCACTCCATCCCCATTAAATGGTTACTCACGCTCTCAAGATTTTATTTATCTTTGTATGTATATATAAGGTTGTAAATGTTAAGTGTTGTATTGTATTATATTGTATTGAGATGTAGTATTGTATTATTATGAGTATCATAATGAATTATATTCATATCCTTTCTTTTAATCTTAACATGGTATCAGAGCCATAGATTCAAATCTTAAAAAAAAAAAAAAAAAAAAAAAAAAAAAAAAAAAAAAAATCCCAAAACCTTTTTTTTCAAGAACCGTAATCCCCATACCTTATATCCATCGCCGATCTTCTGCCGCTGCGATTTATCGCTTCCTTCACCACAATCTACCGCCCAAATCCACTGAAAGAAGATGAAGAACCATCGTCAACCATCAAATAAAAAACCCTCAAATTGAAAAAAAAAAATCACTTACCTGAGATTCAGCTGCAAATTATCACACCGCTCAGCCACACACTGCTTAGCCGCCAATCCAGTTTATAGCCTTGTCATTGCCAATTCAATTCGTCGTTACCTCTCTCCTCTTTCTCTCTCTTTGGTTGCTTGTGAGAGACTGGAGCTTTCTTTTTTGCTCAAATAACCGATTTAGTTTTTCTCTGTGGCTATCTCGCGTGTTTGTTTGGGAAAAAGACCTGTGAGTTCTCTCTTTAGACTTCTTAACAAGAGGTCCTCTATTATTTTCATTCCTATCTTTTTTTTTCTTTTTTTTTAACCCACTGTCCATTGAAGGCTATTATTTTTGTCCTTATCCCTTTTTTTTTTGTTTTTCAAATCCACTATCCACTAAAGACTTTCTTTAGACCTCTTTTGTTTCCTCTATTATTTCCATCCCTATCCCCTTTTTTTTCAACCCACTTTAATTGGGTTTTTTTTTTCACTTCATATAAAAAATAAATAAATAAATAAAAAGAGTAGTTTCCCTAGCCACTCCAATTATGTTTACCGAGAACATCTCTGTAACCATACCTAATAGCTATGAACCTACCAACTGGGGTCCACAAAACCGCAACAACTGACCCCCATGGTCGTCCTCGACACCACCCATATCTCAACGTAGTACCCGCAACCCACCGTGACCATATCTTGGTCGTTGCCAATGGTGTCGTGATCAAGGCCACACGGTCCCATAATGACCAATGTTCCAGAAATTGCAACCCAAACTTCAACCACCTCCGCTTGGCCATCCTTCTTTGACACCTCAACAGCGCACCAATCCTCATTGGAAACCACGTGCTAATATTGCATTAACTAACAACTCCGATGGCTCAAATTGGATCCTTAATAATAGTGCAAAGCACCATGTTACCACTGACCTGAGTAATCTCTCCATTCATGCTCCTTATTCCAGGGCTAACAATGTTGTGATTGGCAATGGAACGGGTCTTCCTATTTCGCATACTGATTCTACATCTCTCCACACTCCCTCACATACTTTCTCATTTCATAATGTGCTTTATGTTACTACCATGCACAAGAATCTTATTTCAATTTCTCAATTTTGTAAATCTAACAATACATCTATCAAATTCTTACCCTCTTTTTTCCTTGTGAAGGATCTTCGCATAGGGGCAACACTTTCATAAGGTCAAACTAAGGATAGGATCTATGAATGGCAGGTCAATTCTATCAAGTCCTCTCCATTTGTAGCTTTCTCCAGTGTCATGACCACTACGTCCGAGTGGCATCATCGCTTAGGTCACCCATCATTGTCAACTCTTATGCATATTGTCTCTGTGTTTCAATTAGAAGTCACAAGTCTATTATCTCTTAATTTCAATTGTAATACATGTCAATGCAATAAAAGTCACAAGTTACATTTCTCCATTTCCACTCTTGTTTCAAATTCTCCACTTGAAATAATTTTTTCTGATGTGTGGACCTCTCCTGTGCGTTCCATTGATGATTTCAAATATCATGTTATTTTTGTTGATCATTTAACAAAATACATATGGCTTTATCCACTTAAAAGAAAATCTTATGTCTATAACATTTTTGTTCACTTTAAATCACTGGTAGAAAACTACTTCAATCGAAAAATCATCACGTTTTATTCTAACAATGGGGGAAATATCAAGCACTTTCATCACACCTCAGTTCTAGTGGGATATCTCACTTAACCTCACCTCCAAACACTCATGAACACAATGGGTACTCTAAAAGTCGTCGTCATCATATAGTTGAAACAACTTATCACTCCTTTCACATGCTTCCATGCCTTTGGCTTACTGGTCATATGCAATCCCCACTACAGTTTATCTCATTAATCGTCTACCCACTCCCACACTCCAATTTCTATGACCGTATACAAAGCTCTTTGGCACACCTCTCAACTACTCCAAACTTCGAAGTTTTGGTTGTCTATGCTATCCTTGGTTGCATCCATATTCATCTCACAAATTATCTTCCTATTTCGCCCCATGTGTCTTCCTTGGCTATTCCTCCACCAAAAGTGCCTATCTTTGTCTTGATCTTGTAACTCTCATCTCTAAACATCTGGTCATGTTAAATTTGTTGAGTCAATTGTTCTTTTCAAAATAATTCAACACAATCTTCCTCATCATTCCTCTTCCACGTCCTACGTTTGGTTCCTTTACGTGTCATCGTCTCCGGCTACCATCACATCATCTATCACTCTCCAACCTATCCCTCAAGCAGATTCCACTCAGGACACCACAACTATAACCCCCGCAATCATTCTACCGTCTCAAAATACCTCTCTTCCACCAAACCTAAGACTCAGCGTCGAGGCTCCACCTTCTCCACACATCGGCACCCAGTAGCCACCCCAAAATACACCCTCTAAACCCAACTCACCCGTAACCCAAATTACCACACCCCCTAGACCCGACACCTATGCCTCTTCCACATCAAGATATAGTTACTCGATCCAAAAATAATATCCAAAAACTCAATCTCACTGCACAACTTTCCACCATCCCGGATCTTAAACCTTCTACAGTGAACTAGGCCATCAAAGATTCCAAATGGCATTAAGCCATGTTTGATGAGTATGATGCTCTTGTTTGGAATGGGACATGGGACCTTGTACCATCTCATCCGTCCTAAAATGTCGTTGGTTGCAAGTGAATTTTTTGAACTAAATATTTATTGGATAATTCTATTGATAGGTACAAAGCATGTTTAGTTGCCAAGGGGTTCCACCAACGCCCGAGTGTTGACTACCATAACACCTTTAGTCTTGTTGTCAAACCAACAATAGTACGAGTTGTTCTCTCTCTCTTGCCGTTACTCATGGTTGGTCACTAAGACAATTTGATGTCAGTAATTCCTTTCTCCATGGCTCTCTTTCTAAGGACGTCTTTATGGCTCAACCACAAGAATTCATTGACAAACACCATCCTCATCATGTTTATAAACTACACAGAGCACTATATGATCTTAAACAATCCCCCCGTGCATGGTACCATAAGCTACGTCAGTTTCTTATCACCTCAGACTTCAATAACTCTTATGCAAATACATCACTATTTGTCTACAATGTTTCAGACATCATGATATATCTCTTGGTGTACGTGGATGAAATCATTATCACAGGCAACAACGATGTTGTAGTACAAAAGTTCATTTATCTTCTTTCCAACATATTCTTCTTCAAGGATCTTGATCTACTTTCATATTTCCTTGGAGTTGAAGTTATTCCACATCCGCAAGGCATCGGTTTTTCTCAGCGGTGATATATACATGATCTTCTTACTGGCACTCATATGTATGATGCCAAACCTGTGTCTACGCAACTTGCCACTACTTCAATTCTTACTCTACACTCTAAATCTTCCCTATCTGATCCAACAGAATACAAAGTTATTGTCGGCTGTCACCAATACTTATCACTCACACGACCGGACATTGCTTACACGATCAACAAGCTATCTCAATTCATGCACTGCCCCCAAGACTAATCATTGGAATGTAGCAAAGCGTCTACTACGGTATCTCCGTGGTACTATTGCTCATGATATTGTTCTCTACCGTAATTCACCACTGTCACTTCATGCACTTTTCGAAAGTAGACTGGGCAGGAAACAATGATGAATTTACTTCCACAAGTACTTATCTCATCTACATTGGTCGCAATCCAATCTCATGGAGTTCAAAGAAACAAATGACGGTGACCCGCTCTTCTATCGAGGCTGAGTACCGAGCCGTTGCTACTACCACTGCTAAAATCTGTTGGATCTGTCTACTGTGACAACGTTGGTGCAACAAATATATGCTCAAACCTAATTTTTCATTCTCGTATGAACCATGTTGCTCTTGACTATCACTTCATTCAGGAACAAGTTCAAGGGGTCTCTCTTTGCGTTGCCCATGTTTTCTCTACTGATCAATTAGCAGATATGCTCATCAAACATCTTTCTCGCTCGTGCTATCAACAATTGGTAAACAAGATTGAAATCACTTCATGGTGCTCCATCTTGCGGGGGCATGATAAAGATATCTAACTAATTGGATTAATTAGTCTTTATCTTCCCTTCACACCTATCCTTATTTATTGCTATCTCTCTCTCTCCTCACTTATTCCTCTCTTGTCAAATATATCAAGTTGTCAAGATTGCTCCGCCATTGTTAAAGATTGCCACTCCATTTTCTCCATCCTCATTAAATGGTTACTCACGCCACTCCATTTTCTACATCCTCATTAAATGGTTACTCACGCTCTCAAGACTTTTTTCATCTTTATATGTATATATATGGCTATAATTGTTAAGTGTTGTATTGTATTGTATTGTGATATAGTATTGTATTATCATGAGTATCATAATGAATTATATACATATCCTTTTTCTTAGCCTTAACAAATGGTCCATCAACTAATGTAATTGGATTAAGAAATGAAATATTTTGAATTTTAACTATTTGGAACATGCAAATGAGAAAACAGATTATTAAATATATGAAGAGATGGTCCCTAGCCTGAAATGCCACAGATTGATTTAAGGTCTTTAATGGCTAAAGTAATAGGAAGAAAACAAAGACCATGACCATATTGACCCTTGTACAATAGGTTCTTGCTATTGTTGTTTTAAATACAAAATCCAAAAGACAGCCATTTGCTGGTGTGAGGGTGGGTAAAACTATAGTCTTGGAGTGCTCAAGAACATATAGTCCTTCAACAAATAATAATGAATGTAAGCCTGGTGGTAGGCTTACCATCTCCCCCCACAGTTGGTGTGGGGTTCAAATCCCACCAGGTGCGTGAGTGGGGTATGTGTAGAAAAAAAAAAAAAAAAAAAAAAAAAAAAAAAAAAAAAAAAAAAAAGAGGTTCAAATGTATAGGTTTGGTTGTGTTGACTTCCACGTTGATGTTAGCTTCCTCAATATCCGTTAGTAATGGTTTGTCAAAGTTCACCCTACGCATGTGATTAGGCCTCTCCAAAAAGCCTGAAGCCTATCGGGCTTGTCATAGCCCGAGTCCGAGCCCGTAGGGCTTCCGGTTGGACACGAGCTTTGAATATTTTATAGAAGTCCAACCTGAAGCCAGAGCCTTAAGGCCCATAAGCATATCTATATAATAAATCAGCTCATTTATAAAGAGGGCCGTCGAATCAAGAGACAAATATCAAAGATATTCGTAGCCGTTGGATCATTTTAAGCTACCTATAAAGTAAAATAAAAAATTAGGGTTGTCAATTTGTAGTCGCCATACTTTCTCTCCCTCTTTCACTTTCACCTCTCACGCTTTTCTCTCACTCTACATTCCTCTTCACCCTAAGTTTTCCTCCTTTCAGACTGCACCGCCACGCCCTTCTTCTTGCTTTCTCCTAATACCCAAGCACCGATTTCACCTATGAACAACACACAAGCAGAGCAACAAACGTCGGCAAAGGTCGTTGTCATCATTACTCTATCGTCGGGCATGGCTGTACACCACCATCGCCATCCTGACCGTTGCATTCAGATCTATAGTATCTGAATAATCCAACCCTCTCTCTATCTCTACCGTTGCTTACCTTTTCTCTCTCTTTGTCTCACTCTCGCTCTCACCGATCTCCATCCCCATCCCCACCATATCTCAATCTTTCTCGCTAATGCCACGCCGCAGTCACCGTCGCCATCACCATCGCATCGCCGGGTTCTTCCATCGCCATCGACGTCTTACTCGCCGCTTTGTCACCGCTCACCTCTGGCCGAGGGTAAAGCTAATTGGATGTCTATTTATTTCGGTGGATTAGGTATGTTTTGCCCTGAAGATTCAATTTGTTATTTCATTTAATTGTCAAATGTCGCATGATTTCATTGTGTTTTGTTGTTGGCAGCTCAGCGGCTTCTATATTTCTTCGTTAGCTTGAACCCTAGATCTAAAATTGGGTTAATGGAGTCTATAATTTCAGGTACTAATGTTGTTAAATTGGACAACTAAAGGTATGTATATTTTATAGAATCTGAAATTTTCGTTGCTAATTGGGTCTTTAGTAGATAATCACAAGGCTAACAAACAATAATTGCAGGATTGATGCTTGGGTTCCACCATTCCATCATATAAGGTCGTTTCCACCTTTTACGAATGTGAGTCTCTCTCTCTTATTGGGTTTTGTCTGATGTTTGGGTTTTATCGTTTTCATTTCTCTGATCCCTCTGATTCGACGTCCATTTCTCTCTCTCTCTCTTCGAACAGGCAGCTTCGACTTCAGGAACTGTTCTTTCTCTATTTCTCCAAAATTTCAAAAATTTCAGGTAAGTTCAACCCTAATTTCTGAATCTCTTTTTTGTCACTTCTTTGATGGCATTCTTCTTCTTCTGTTTAGTGTTTCTGTTTTCATTATCTTCTTCTTTTGTGATTCTCTTTATTGCTTCTGTTTGTTGTTTCTGTTTAGTGTATACTAACAAATTGTTTAGATCTTCATATTTAAAACCATAGCTTATGTTATCTATGATCCTTGACTTGACATATCTTTGGTTGAGCATGGCTAAAAAATTCTTTCATATTGGCCTTTTGACATATCTTTGGTTGAGTATGGCTGACATTCTTGAATGAACTCTGGAAAAATCATTTCTCTCCATGATAATGTTCATCCAATATATAGCGGTTCATTTAGCATTTTTTTTAAAACATAAATGAAACATTCATCAGTCTTTGGACTCACAATTATGATTAATTGGGATAAGTCGAAGTCAAGATTATGATGCATTCATATGTTTTTGCAGCCCGTGAAAATAGTCGACAAGGATTCCGTCGGGAGGGAGTCTGAAGAGGGCGCCGGTGGTGGGTTGTAGCATAACGTAGTGGACGTTGGACGGGTAGCCGACGATGGAGTATACAACATCAGATTGGGAAGCGACAAACGACGGAGAAGTAGCCTAGAGAGCTCCCTTAGAGAGGAGAGATTTGGCTTTGCATTGGGTTCAGGTGAAGATGGTAAGCGTATAGCCTGCGTTGATGATGTGTTCGCACATAGACAAGCCCTTTGACTCTAAGCCCTCTCCGTCTCGATCTCCCTTCAAACATGTAATCTCTCTCAATTTTTTTTTATTCCTATGTTGTTTTTAAAAAAAAATCGGCTTCAGTGTTTTCTATTCTGAAACCCATTATTCAATTGATTCAGATCTGTGTTTTTTTGTGTTTTTTTTTTTTTTTGATATATTTAGTTTGGTTTTTTCTCATCACCTTCTTACTCTCTATTGTTTAAGGTTTGATAGTTGAATTTGTGGTAGCAATTTGTGATAGTTGAATCAACTCCCTTTTGTATTACCCTTTTTTTCTTTGGAATCGATATCATCTCTATCGTTCACTGTTTGGTTCATGAAAAATTCTATGGATTTTGAATTAAAAAAATAGTATTACATAATAGTTGATCTAATTGTTTTCTTTATTTGGAACTGCATTGAGCATGTGACAATTGTTTAATGTGTTTTAATTCCCAATGATATTGGAAACATTAACTGAATTAACAAGACAGACTGAGATTGCTGTCAAATTCGGCTTCATTTCTTATGGTCCGGTTTGGTTGTCCTTCAATTCACTCGGCTTTATAGTTTTTTATGATATTTCTATTTTATTTAGGGTACTGCAAAATCAATGGTGTGCCAACAGATGTCTTGATTAGTGGCATTGTTTCTCAAAATAGAGCTGTAAGTATCTTTCTTTGGTTTCTTAATCAAGATTAAACTGCTAACTAAGCACATGCCGTCTTACTGTTCTGTTTTAGGTAATGAAATCTAGAATTGTTAGTTAGGTTTTTTTTAACTTTTCGAAATATTTGAAATTCGACCTAGATGTAGCTTTCTATGAAGTTAAAAACTTGGAAGAAAAATACTAAACTAATGACAACATTTTCCTCTTCTTTTCTAGAGGATCTGCCATTGTTGCTGTTATGGCCCTTTACCTTTGAGTCATTTGCAATTGCAGTCGCCCTGTGCAGGTATTCTTTTTTTTTTCTCTCTCTCTAACCTTCTCTATCTTTTCAGATATGAATATGAACCATGATCTATATTTTTTACCTTTGTATAAGAATTATTGCAAAAGATACATGGGATCTGTTTTTAGGCTTTTAATTCTTCCATCCTCTTTTTCTGCCTTCTTCCATGGTATTATAGATTTTGTTTCAATATTTTCTACACATTCTCGACATTGAAGGAAGAAAGTGAAATGTCAGTAAACTGGGTTGTTCTTGAAGGCCTTTCTTTATTTGTTGTTGTATGTCATAATAATTCCAAACGTTGTTTCTATTCACACATTTTTTTTCTATTCAGAAAATTTGGAAATAAAAACATAAATATAGGAAAGGAAATCTTAACAAAAAAGTATCAACAAATTCACCTTAGTTTCTAAAATTGCAGAATTTTCAATTTTTTAATTTGTAGGTTAAGAAGTTGCTCTATTTGTCCCAAATTTTTACTTTTATTCCAGAATTCTATTTCTGTTCCAAAATTTCATTTCTATGTATGTTCTCTTCCCATAATCCAATGTTTTTGTTCCCTGAATTCTGTATCTGTTCAAGCCTTGCAACCTTTTCAAGAGTTTGGAAACTGACAACCTCTTCTATATATTATCTTTTCTCTCTATACCAAATATGCATGCTATGTTCTTTCTCTCTATGTTATAGTTGTGCATTTGTAATGTATGTTGATAGGTGTGATCCACCTACGTATTTCCAAACCGAATTAAATTAGTTTTCAAGTGTTTATATAGTATTTTATTACGTTTTAATTAGTTTTCTTACTTTTTGTATAAATCAAGTGTGGGGGGGGGGAAAAGATAGAAAACTGGAGCAAAAACGATGAGATCGAACCAAAAGTAGTCGAAGAACGGTAGCAAAAACAAGCTCGGAGGTAAAATTGTAAAAGAAGTCTACCACCGCGGCGGTCACCAACTGACCTAGTCGCCGCCTAGGCGGTGGAACCATTTGCCTAGGTAGAGAGCCTCTACATAGCCTAGATATTTTATTTAGATATTTTGAGATATTTTGCTTATATATACCATTCCCTCTTCCCTCTTTGTGATCCCCCGACCATTTGGGCACCTTAGGCCATATTTAGGCTAGGGTTTAGAAGTTTTAGAGGTGGAGCTCACATCCCGAAGTGGAGAAGACGGCGAATCGATTGTTGAGCGTTCTTAGCAGTTTATCTTCGGACGAGGCTAAGTTCTTCGATTGTTTTACCTTATTTCTTTAACTTAGGATATTGTGAGCATGTTTAGCTCCATTTCATGTTTATACGGTTATGACCACGAGTTAAATATAGATTGTAGTAGGTATTAACACAATATTTATAAATATGTTGTTTGGATGATTTCGGTGTTTCGTTTGTGATTGTTCTTCGTAGTTTGATTGTATTTATCCTATTGTTTGTTTATCATGCTTAGTTAGATAAATGGAGAATACGGGGTTTTGACAAACCCCTTGTGCCTTTAACTACCTCGGACTCGGATCAAGAACCCCATTAATCAAAGCTAGCTCGTGATACTTCTTGTCTTGTTGGTCGGCCAACTACTTGATTGTGTTTCCCTTGATAAATACCTTTGGATTTGGTTGTATTTGTTTGCAGTCCAATAATAGATCATGACACTTGTATAATGTATCGAATGATTGTCTTTTGTTTGTTTTGTTGTTGAGTACTTATACCTACAATCCTAGTATTTTTTGTCCTCTCTCACGCTTTCACTACGACAAAATTCACTTTTAACAACACTAAATTAGTCGTAACATACTATTTTGAGCGCATTAAATATGAAACAATTAAAAATTGTCTTCTAAAAGTCTATCTCAATAAGTTATAAGGACAGTTATTTTATTGCATTAGTTTATATTTATTAGAATTTTTTTTATTATATAATTTTTAAAATATGTCTTATTAAATAAATATTTTAAAGACATTATGATTGAGTGTCCCAATAAGAATTTGTTGGTGCATAAAACTGGTACACACCAAGAGTATGGTCCAGTCGGATGACAGGTGGGTCCTCTTGCTGAGATGGAGTCGTCGGTTGAAAAGTCCTCGCATGAGCTGTGCTGGGTCCTGGGAGGACTGACCTGCTATGTCTAGAGTCCTGCTCCTCAGGGAGTGTACCTGCAGAAGGCTCAGACCAGGGTTTGTCCTAGTAAAGCCCCCCTAGCGTGGTAATCAGTGCTAAGAGAGAAAATGTACAGAATATAGCAAGCAAACAAATGAACTTGCGTGTAATGTATGTCATTCAAGCGTACATCGGGCTTACATAGCCCCCGATATATATAGGCGTTAGAGATGATTAGTCGGGTCTAAACACGGTTAATTAGTCGAAACACTGTGTTTAGCCGATAATCCGGGACATTTAGGAGATAATTGTTGGGCTTGGGCTTTTGGACCCATTTGGTGAAGCCCGCGGGCTTTTGTCAGGCCTGTGGCGGTAAGTTGGTGAATGAGAGTGGAGATCAGTGGAGTCTTAGAGAAGAAACAAGGTAAAAGGGGGAGCCAGTGGAGGTGAACGACTGAGTTCCTAAAATTGACTGCCCAGGGTACGGCGCAGAGCTTAGAGCGGCACGTCCCTGCGGGGCTCCTCGCTCCTCCCTAGGTGATGAGAACCAACAAGCAACATCAAAGGATACATTGCATGTCCCGGTTGGGCCCATTACTAGGGCAAGATCCAAGAAGATCAAATAAGTGCTTAATGGGCTAATTCAAGAGCTTTCGGCTGAATCGAAAACAATAAAGCCCAAATTAGGCCCAAATGACGATCAAGGTCTAATCCATCTCATCAAAGCAAGTGAATGGGTTTAGACATGAACTCAAATAGACCAAGGCTTGAGGACCATGAAATTCTCAGCATATTTATTTTATTTATTAGTGTTTTATTTTTAATTTAGTTATTTATTTGATAATTTGTAAGGCAAGATTGTCAATTTAGCCTTTTCCTTTTTAGATTAGGAATTAGTTATTTCCTTTTTAGATTAGGAATAGGGTTTCCTTATTTCTCTAGGATTCCTTAGTCCTCTAGGGTTTCCTTTTAGTTCTATTGTGGCCGCCACTATTCATGTACTGTTCGCGGACACTATTCACGGCTGCACTATTCACTAGTTAGGATTTTTCTTTTATCTATTTAAGAGACTTGTATCCCATGGAAAAGAATACATTACTTTGATTAATAAAAATTGTGAGAGTTTTTTCTCTTTAGTTTTTCAGAGAACTTTTCCTGAACTTATCAAGAGTTTCTTGTGGCGTTCAAACTTATATCTTTGATTCGTGATTCATTATAATTATTGGGTCAAGATCATTATACCATTGGTTCGCGTTTCGTTCATAAACGTTGTGTCAAGATAATCTATCTTTTAATTTCTGTATTTTTAACTCATTCAAAATCTGATTTAGTTTCGATCTTTGCGAAGAAACCCTAAATTGGTTTCGGGTCTCACTAATCCTTGGTGAGGTTCGCATCATTTGGTAATCAGAGTAAGGTCTAAATCAGGTTTCATCTGTCATTTTTCTTTTTCGTTCTTTCATATCTATTCCTTCATAAAAAAAATTTCTTGACCAAATTATATCATCAGATCTATTGTGTTTTTTTTTTCATTTCGTTCTAATTCAAATCTGGTCCAATCTTGAAAAAAAAATGTGGTGCATCTTTGTTCTGATCATATTTTTCGTTTAAATATTGTGCTTCTTCAAATCTCAATTTAAAGTTGCTAGTTTTCAAAAAAAAAAACTGAAGCAGAAACAGAAACAGAAAAAAAAAATTGAGAAAATTCAGCAGCCCCCCCAAACAAAAATTGAGAATAATTTCTTCTTGTTCTACTCTATAAACTTTTCTTTGTGCTCTTTTTGTTCCCTTTATTTCGTTCCTAAAATCTCATTCTTAGTGAATCAAATTGTTGAGTTTGGATTGCTATAAGGAAATTTCTAATTGAGATTAGTTAAATTCAATAAAGAACTAAAAGGGGGAACTAAAGAGTGGAAAAAGGCATGAGAGTGTAAGCTTATAAGAGGGTAAAAGCCGAATTTGAGTGATACACGAGTGAAGTGACATAGTTTAAGTGCAAACACGTGAGGGAGTGTTTGTGAGGTTTTCTAACCTTGTTTTGTAGGTTACTAAACATATCTCGAGAAACAAACAAAGGCTCGTCCGATGAAGCACATGAAAGGATGGACACAATGGACGCAAAAGTTTTCTACAAGGCCTTGGAGCAAAAGTTTCAACAGTTGAATTTGCGGTTTGATGAAGTACATGAGCGGCTTGACAAAGTTGAGTCTAGCGCTCAAAAGGGGCAGCCACCGAAAGCTCCTAATGTGCAACGAAGAGAGAGGAATCAGTCTCGGTTCGTGTATGAAGATGATTATGGGGATGACCTAGATGAAGACGATCGCGCCTCTAATGCAAGCTTGGGCAGATTTGGGAGTGGACATGAGAATAGAGGAGATAAACATGGGGAGCGGATTGATAATAACTTGGGAAGTATCAAGGTGAAGATACCCTCATTCCAATGGAAAAACGATCCTGAAGCATACTTGGAATGGGAGAAGATAGTGGAGTTGATCTTTGAGTGCCACAACTACTCTGAGGAGAAAAAGGTAAAACTCGCTGTGATTGAGTTTATAGACTATGCTATAATATGGTAGGATCAACTTGTGATAAACAGGAGAAAGAACCATGAGAGGCCTATCGTGACGTGGGTGTAAATGAAGGCCATCATGAGGAGGCGGTTTGTCCCTAGTCACTACTATAGGGACTTGTATCATAAATTACAAAGCCTTACGCAAGGCTATCGGAGCGTGGATGATTACTACAAGGAGATGGAGGTCGCTATGATCCGGGCTAATGTCAAGGAAGATAGAAAAGTTACCATGGTAAGGTTCTTGAATGGGTTGAATCGGGACATTGCCAACGTGGTGGAGTTGGAACATTTCGTGGAGTTAGAGAACATGGTTCATATGGCCATAAAAGTAGAACGACAGCTTAAAAGGAAAGGAACTCGATCATTTCAAAATTCAAGCTCCTCTAATTCATGGAGGCCGAATGGGAGGAAGAACGAAGGGACTATTTCAAAGTCCAAAATCGAACCCCCAAAAAGGAGAGATGATGTTTCCATTGCCAACAAAGGTAAAACCGAAACCCAAACTCGTAACCGTGATATTAAATATTTTTTTTGTTTGGAAGTAGGTCACATAACCTCACAATACCCAAATAAGAGGACCATGATTGCACGTGTTGATGGAGAGGTGGAAATTGAAAGTGAGAATGATGATGACCAGATACCACAACTTGAAGATGCTTGTGATGATGATGTGGAGTATCCGATGGAGGGAAAGTCACTTGTAGTAAGGCGTGCTCTAAGTTCCCAAGTTGCGGAGGTTGACATGGAACAGCAAAGGGAGAATATATTTCATATTAGATGTCACGTCAACAACAAGGTATGTAGTATGATCATTGATGGGGGGAAGTTGGACTAATGTGGCTAGCACTACTTTAGTAGAGAAACTGAATTTACATATCTTGAAACACCCTAAACCTTATAAATTGCAGTGGTTGAATGATTGTGGGGAGGTTCGGGTAAATAAACAAGTGTTAGTTTCCTTTTCGATTGGGAAGTACAAGGATGAAGTACTTTGTGATGTTGTTCCAATGCGTGTGGGTCACATATTGTTGGGCAGGCCATGGCAATTTGATAAGAAGGTTATTCATGACAGGTTCAAGAATAGGCACTCATTCGTCAAATACAATAAAACCATTACTCTTGTGCCATTGACTCCAAAACAAATGTATGAGGATCAAATGAAATTGAAAAGAGAGAATGAGTTGAAAAAAACTTTTAAGACCGAGAGTTCAAAAAAAGATGAGAAAAAAGAGAGTGGAAACATAAAAGAGAGTGAAAAACAAAAAATAAGTGGAAAAATAAGAGAGAAACAGATAAACAAGTGAGCTTTTATGCTAAGGCGAGTGATATCAAGGGTGCTTTGTATGTAAATTGGCTTATATTTGTACTATTGTACAAAGAGACGTGTTTTAGTGCTAACGAATTTGACCAATCTTTACCTAGTGTTGTTGTTTCTTTGTTGCAGGAATTTGAGGACGTGTTCCCTAACGATGTGCCTAGTGGATTGCCACCTATTCGAGGCATTGAACATCAAATTGACTTTGTGCTGGGTGCAACAATTCCTAACCGACCAGCCTATAGGAGTAATCCAGAGGAGACGAAGGAACTTCAAAGGCAAGTGGAGGAGTTGCTAGCCAAGGGACACGTAAGAGAGAGCATGAGTCCGTGCGCAGTACCGGTACTACTTGTGCCTAAGAAGGATGGAACTTGGCGTATGTGTGTTGATTGTCGAGCTATTAACAACATTATGGTAAAGTATCGACATCTCATTCCCAGGTTAGATGACATGTTAGATGAGTTGCATGGGTCATGTATTTTCACTAAAATTGATTTGAAAAGTGGGTATCACCAAATTAAGATGAAAGAAGGTGATGAATGAAAAATTGCCTTTAAAACTAAATATGGATTGTATGAGTGGTTGGTAATGCCTTTTGGGCTAACTAATGCACCAAGTACATTCATGAGGTTAATGAATCATGCATTGCGTGCATTTATAGGCAAGCTTGTTGTGGTGTATTTTGATGATATTTTGGTGTATAGTAAGAGCTTAGATGAGCATATTGATCATTTGCATTGTGTGCTTGATGTTCTGAGAAAAAAAAAATTATATGCAAATTTAAAGAAATGTTCCTTTTGCTTGGACAAAGTTGTGTTTCTTGGCTATGTTGTTAGTTCGGAAGGGATTGCAGTGGATGAGGAAAAGGTGAAGGCTATCAAAGAATGGCCCACACCTAAGTCAATCACGGAGGTAAGAAGTTTTCATGGTTTGGCTAGTTTTTATCGTCGATTTGTTAAAGATTTTAGTACACTAACCGCACCACTCACTGAAATTGTCAAAAAATCTAATGGTTTTAAATGGGGTATGGAGCAAGAGCATGCATTTAATGAGATTAAAGAACGGTTATGCGGTGCTTCTTTATTAGCATTACCTAATTTTTCTAAAACTTTTGAGATTGAGTGTGATGCTTCAGGAATAGGCATTGGAGCTGTTTTTATGTAGGAAAATCGGCCAATAGCATACTTTAGTGAAAATCTAAATGGGGCAGCATTGAATTACCCAACATATGATAAGGAGCTTTTGCGTTGGTGAGTGCATTGGAGACTTGGCAACATTACCTGTGGCCGAAAGAGTTTGTCATACATACCGATCATGAGTCCTTGAAGCACTTAAAGGGACAAAGTAAGTTAAATAGAAGGCATGCCAAGTGGATGGAAATCATTGAAACCTTCCCTTATGTAATCAAATACAAACAATGTAAGGAAAATATTGTGGCTGATGCACTCTCCAGAAGGTACGCCCTTGTCTCTACATTAAATGCAAAACTACTGGGGTTTGAATATGTTAAAGAATTGTATGCTAATGATGATGATTTTGCTAGTGCGTTTGGTACATGTGAGAAGACAGCGTTTGGTAAGTTCTATAGACTAGATGGGTACTTGTTTAGAGAAAATAGACTTTGCGTGCTAAATAGTTCTATGCGTGAGTTACTCGTGCGTGAAGCACATGGGGGTGGTTTGATGGGTCATTTTGGTGTGAGAAAGACTTTAGACGTGTTACATGAACACTTCTTTTGGCCAAAAATGAAACGTGATGTGGAGAGAATTTGTGCTAGGTGTGTTACATGTAGGCAAGCCAAATCTAGAGTCTTACCACATGGATTATACACTCCCTTGCCCGTACCTAGTATGCCTTGGATGGATATTTTCATAGACTTTGTTTTAGGCTTACCTAAGTCAAGGAAAGGTAGGGATTCGATTTTTGTGGTTGTTGATAGGTTCTCTAAAATAGCACATTTCATATCTTGTAATAAAACTGATGATGCGACCCACGTCGCTGATTTGTTCTTTAGAGAGATAATACGTCTCCATGGTGTTTCTAAGAGTATTGTATCTGATCGTGATGTTAAGTTCCTCAACTATTTTTTGGAAAGTCTTGTGGGGAAAGATGGGAACTAAATTATTGTTCTCAACTACTTGTCACCCCCAAACGGATGGACAAACCGAGGTAGTAAATCGAACTTTATCTACTTTGTTGCGTACTATAATTCAAAAGAACTTGAAAAATTGGGAAGATTGTTTGCCGTTCATTGAATTTGCTTATAATCAGAGTGTTCATTCTACTATTGATTTTTCACCATTTGAGATTGTTTATGGTTTTAATCCACTGACTCCTTTGGATTTGTTGCCTTTGCCAGTTAATGAGAGGGTTAGTTTGGATGGACAAAAGAAGGCTGAGATGGTGAAGAAACTCCATGAAAGTGTACGACAACACATAGAGAAGAAAAATGAGCAATATGCAAAGAAAGCAAATAAGGGTCGTAGACGAGTCATCTTTGAACCGGGTGATTGGGTTTGGGTACATATGAGAAAAGAAATATTTCCAGCCCATAGGCGAACCAAGCTACATCCTAAAGGGGATGGTCCATTTCAAGTCTTTCAGAGGATCAATGATAATGCGTACAAGTTGGATCTTCCAGGTGAGTATAACGTTAGTGCTACATTTAATGTTTCTGATCTTTCTCCGTTTGATGTAGGTGAAGATTCGAGGTCGAATCCTTTTAAAGAGATGGGGGATGATGAGAACCGACAAGCAACATCAAAGGATACATTGCATGTCCCGGTTGAGCCCATTACTAGGACAAGATCCAAGAAGATCAAAGAAGTGCTTAATGGGCTAATTCAAGAGCTTTCGGCTGAATCGAAAACAATAAAGCCCAAATTAGGCCCAAATGACAATCAAGGTCTAATCCATCTCATCAAAGCAAGTGAATGGATTTAGACATAAACTCAAATAGACCAAGGCTTGAGGACCATGAAATTCTCAGCATATTTATTTTATTTATTAGTATTTTATTTTTAATTTAGTTATTTATTTGATAATTTGTAAGGCAAGATTGCTAATTTAGCCTTTTCCTTTTTAGATTAGGAATTAGTTATTTCCTTTTTAGATTAGGAATAGGGTTTCCTTATTTCTCTAGGATTCCTTAGTCCTCTAGGGTTTCCTTTTAGTTCTATTGTGGCCACCACTATTCATGTACTGTTCACGGACACTGTTTACGGTTGCACTATTCACTAGTTAGAGTTTTTCTTTTATCTATTTAAGAGACTTGTATCCCATGGAAAAAGATACATTACTTTGATTAATAAAAATTGTGAGAGTTTTTTCTCTTTAGTTCTTCAGATAATTTTTCCTGAACTTATCAAGAGTTTCTTGTGGCATTCAAACTTATATCTTTGATTCGTGATTCATTATAATCATTGGGTCAAGATCATTATACCATTTCGGGTCTCACTAATCCTTGGTGAGATTCGCAT